>PVKU01003834.1:0-165395 GCA_004027475.1 Anoura caudifer | reverse complement strand
TCAGTTGAAGGTGATGACTCTGTGAAATAATCACGTCGTTCACTGAGGCCACCCCGTTTGGGAGGGAGGAGTGTGCTGTCTGGCCCCAGGGAACTAGCGCCCAGAAGGAAGCACAGATGCGGGCTGTCCGAAAGCCTCCGCGGCTTAAACATCATCTTCCTTTCACCTCTACTTGGGGTGGACAGGGCTGAACAGAGCCGCGTACGCACCATCGTGGCAGAAACACTAGGTGTTACGCACATCACAGATGTTCTGGAAGGTGGCAGAGACCCACAGGGGTAGCTGGCTCCCTCCCAGGGCCCGTGGGTGGGAGACGGGGAGTTGGGAGGCAGAGGACGGGTGGAGCCTGCTGTTCCTGTCGGCGGTGGCCCCGGTGCCGTCTGCTCCCTGCCGTTACCACCCCAGGTTCCCTTTTCGCCTTTCCAGTCCTCTGTAGTACCTGTTTAACCAATTCCTGAATGAAATTCTTTGTTTAAATCACCGCCCAGTTTCTATTTTCCTAACTGGCCCTCAACCGATACAAAACACGAACACACTCAGTTCAGTGGGCCAGTGACTGAGCCAGGCTTCCTTCGAGGGGCACAGACCCAAGTCAGGGGGACCCCGCCTGTGCAGGGGAGCCTTCATCACCCAACCCCAACGGCCTCTCCAGACGCCCCACCCGTGGTCTGGCTCACAGCGCTACCCGGGACCCCACTTCTCCTCATCTCTCACGCCTTCCGAGCCCAACGCAACTAAAACCCAATGACAGGAAAACAAGACACCTCCGCGTCGGAGGAAGCATTGCAAAGGAGGGAGGATTGGTTTATTTCTTCGTTGTTCGTTTGCTTTACCTCTTGGAGGAAACAATGAAAGCAAAAAGAACGATTTGTGTTTGGGCTGACTTTCACTGCGCGAATTTCGTTTTTCGTACTGATGCGTTCATTCTTGTGGAAAGTCACAGGAGGAGAAAGAGAGGAGGTCGGTCTCACCTCTGTCCTACTCCCCCACTTATGTCAGGCTGCCGCTTCTTCCGCTCGGGAGAGGAAGCGTGCCAACAGGGGCAGGCCAACCAGTGCCTGCGAGCATGCACACCCACGCGTACAGTGCATACACACAGGCGTGCACACATCACACACACAAGAGTGCACACTGCACACACATGCAGGAGTGCACACTGCACACACACAGCCCACAGGATCACACACACCACACACACAGGAGTGTGCAAAGCACACATGCACATGTGTGCACATAATGGCACACACAAGCAGACATATCACATGCGAACAGGAGTGCACACAGCACACACAATGCACATTCACACACACAGTACATATAGGGGCATACATCATGTACACACTGGAGTGCACACACTAACAGCACATATACCAGTGCGTATAACATACATGTATATGAGCACACATGTACACAGCAGAAGGACATGCATGACAGGGCACATGGGAGCACACACACACAGGTTCTGGTCTGCATAGTAATTTACTGAATTGAAATAATGATATTAAAACTTCCAAAACTGTATTTTTAAAAACATCCAGATGTCTTCACAGCATTGATATTGAGAAATCACAGAAAAAAAATACAAGTTTAAAAATAAATAAATAAAAGGACAAAAGAACTAATAGGCGATAAAGACAACCACAGAAATTACAAAACGCTTAGTGACCGAAGTCGTCTGTGAGAAAGGCGGATGTGCATTGGGTGTGTCCCTCATACTACGGAATATCACGCACCCACTACCCAGTGATCGAAATATTACTTGGCAGGTGTTTCTTTACAAAACCGAACGAAAGCACAGAAATTTCACTCGCTACAGCTTTATTGTTTATGAACTAGAATCAAGTGAGAGAAAGGAGGATCTACCTACCGCCCGAAGACACCAGCCCCCCAGCGAACACAGTTTAAAGAAACGGGACAATGCCCCCAAACTGAGAGGCGACCCCTGTGCCATGGCGCTGCCCAGCTGTGCACTAGACAGGCTGACAGCCCAGGAGCCCTTGCAGGGTGAATGCGCCTCAGCCCTTGCAGGGGCCAGGGGCCTGCTCCCCAGGGCTGCCGTTCCCAAACGGGCATGCAGCATATCTGGTATGTTGGACTCCCCTGGACAGGCAGCACTTTTTAAAAGAGAGAAGTGTTAACAAGGCTGCTTGGGGCCCAGAGAGGGGACCGGAGCGGAACCAGGGCTGAGAAGAACGGTCTGCAGGAGCTCCGACACTCGCCGAGCTCTCCCCCCAGCACCCCCATGAGCGGGTGCCCTGTTTTCCTCCAGATTTCCGGTAAACCCCGCAGACGCACCCTTTTGTCTTGAGTGAGAAGAGTCAGGAACAGAATCCAGGCGGGAATTTCGTGACAACTGAATACAAGCCCCTGTTGGCAGCACCTTTTATAAAAGCTGAGCGTCCACACTCAAGCCAGGGCTGCCTGTACTTGACAACGCATTTTTGGTTGATATAAATGCCTTACTTCTCTGCCTCAAGCCATCACTTTTTCTGGTGGGTGGAGGGGAGGAAGTGTTTCCATCAGCCCCGTTCCCTCGAGGGCAGTGCAGTCTCCACAGGCGCACATCACTGGGGGGCACCCGCCCATGCTACCCCCATAGACAGGTGCAGTCCACGGAGCACGCTGGCCCCACTTTATTCTCACGACACGTGTGTGCACCTTTGTCTGATCGGTTACTCTCTTATCTGCACGGCGCACGTCCTCCTACACGGCACCTCGTAGCCACGGCACAGTTAGTTCTGTCCACGATTCGCGTCCCAGCTACTGATCACACCGTTTCATCGACGGTGCGAATGTTTTATGAGACATTCCTGGCCCCAGACCAGACACACCCTTCCGCTCACATAATTGTGACACGCCACTTCATAATCACGGGCGTCTGCTCAGTTCTAATGCTATTCACATGCTGAGGCCTTGGGTTGCCCAGGTGATTATTCTGGTCAGGTGTCCCGAACAAGGGGCTGTGCTCGGTGCTGGGAGGGGCTCACAGGGTTTGGAAGCAGAGGTTCTGCTCGTGGAGAGAAGGAGAAAGAAGTGCGCAAATAATGGCGTCATCTATGGCACTTTCGGCGATTCCGGGGACATGCAGACCAGAACTGCTGGTGTCTCAGGGGCGGGAAACATCACTCCCAGAAGCAGGGTGTCAGGGGAAAGGGGGGGGGCAGGTGGGGGAATGCTGCCCTCGGGTGGGAACAGGAGGAGCCGAGGGGCGGAAGCAGGAAACTGAGGACAAGTGGGTCAGGCTGACAGTGCTGGAGGCCTGTCTCCCTTGCCCTGTGAAGTAGTTTATAGTCAAAAGTTTTAAGCCAAATATTTACAAACTAGGCATATATCGTTTTTAATTTAGTAAAGATTTTGAGAGCATTTACCTTCAGCTGGAAATTTCTTGGCTCGTTCCTCAAAGAACCATTCTCCAGTTTTTATCCTCACGTTTCTAAAAAGCAAGCAGAAGGAAGCATCAGCTGGGGGCGTGGGTGGTGCTGGGCGGGACCCGATAGGAATGGGGCGAGTGTTGCACAAGACCAGTCTTGCAAAGGACCTCGGGGTTCAAATTCCTGGCCCCACCCCTAGCTTTGCAGGTTTCCCAGAGAGGTTAAGGGATCCGACTGGTTAGCAGCAAGGTGGGGAATCCCTGCGTGGGTATCTCTTACCTTGTGTGTTACATGCACATGTAATATACATGCCTTAACCTATGCATGTACCCAATGCATAGTAATGCTCAATGTTTTCTGAATAAATACACAAGGAGAACCAAAATTGCCATCAAAATAATGTTTAATTGAGTATATAGAGGTTGTATTATAGTTTTATACCTAAAATTTATATACTGTTATTACTGAATAACATTTAATTTTTTAATAAAATAAAAAACAATTTATCATATTTATGGTGGGAAGCAATGGCATGAAGGATAAGCTACAAAAAAAAAAAATTCAATGCTGCCTGTTTGCTCCGATCACCCTTAGCTTACTTAGTTTAGGGTGAGCCTGTGTCAACCACAACCTTTACCAAGAGCCACCAGAGAAGGTTCCTGGAAGGACTTGAAGTCCAGAAATGGGGGCCCACGTGCTTCCATGGGGATGTGGGGGCAACATGGGTCCTGGTGGAGCACAGAAGAGACGGGCAATGGCTCCTTGGGCAGCTGGTCTGGCAGGGCCCCCCCCCCCTGGGGTGTGTCCCCTTCCTTCCGTCTTAGGCACACAGAGGACAGCAGGGGGCGCTCTATATGTGCCCTGCTGGCACTCCTGCCCAAGTGCATTTTACTCTGGGCAGTTTCCAAATTCCTGGGGAAAGCACCCTTGACCCCCCCAGAACCTCGGAAAGGTAGCACCTTCAATAGTCTTAGGAGGCTATTACCTTCAACGGGAGGTAAAAGGGTAAATGCACAGAAGTTGTCAGTTGTTCCCGCCCTGGAAATAATGGGTCACCTCGTGCCAGTACCTAACATAACCATCCCACTAGTCACCTCGGGCTAGCCATCTAATGGAACCTTCTAACCATCTCACTGAACCCCAGCTGGTGACTTGCAAAGTTCCAGCAGGAACGATTTGGTCGGGAGACACGTGGCCACAAACTCACAGGCCTGCCGGGCTTTCCCATGACGAAAGACGGGAGGGGAAATTACCGTGTGACCACCAGCCCCTTGCCTGGGAGGCTGTTTCCTGCGAGAACGCAATGGAGCTGAGCTGCACCTCTGTAAGCACTTACGCAGGCGGCCGTTTCATGAGCTGTGACCCCTCAATACCTCTCAGAGGGGCTCCCTGTGCACACCCGCCCCGCATTCTAACAGGAGGCCCCTTACTACTCTCACGGTCCAAGGCGGCTGTGCAGACCGTGCCGCGGCTCTGTGCCCATCTGGGCCCACGCGGGGAGCCCGACTCAGTAGCCAAAGCCAGCCTTCCTTAGTTCTTCCCAAGCAAGCGTTGGAATCTGACGACAAGAGCTTTGGCGCACAATTCCTGAGCTCAGCAAGAGGTTAATGCGCTTACTTTTCTCAAACAGAAGCATAACTTGCTTCCTTAAAACTTTTCAAATCCATCAGTGTATCTTGAAAAGTGAAAACCAGGGTGGCAGAGTGAGCAGAGGAGAGAGAGTCAGGAGGCTGGGTGCCCTCGGGGTCCGTCCTGCCCACAAACCGCCCGAGGACTGTGGAATCCTAGCCACAGCTCTGGCCCACGGAAACTTTCAGCACACGCCCGGTGGTGCCAGCTGCCATTTCCGCAGCCTGGAGCTTGCTGCTGCTGTCGTTACGTGAGCAAATGAGAGATGCTGGTGCAAAGCACTTTGCAAAGGTGAGCACACAAATGTTCAACAGTACGATGAATGGAAACCCTTTAAAGGGTTCGACCTCATTACACTCAGCAAGCCGTGAGCCAAACAGTACCGCTGGATGCATTTTTACTCTGCATCCGGGTTACTCGCATCGGAAGGTGGCTAAGCCATCCATGCTTGGTGCTCCAAGAAGTCAGTGCGATGTCCCTGGAGCTGCTCAGTGTATCTCCATCACTCAAAGGAGAGAGGTGGGAAACTGATCAGTAAGTCAGGATTCTTCACGTGGCTGCAGAAGCTCAGGCCTGGGAGATCTGCTCCCCAGCCAGTGCCCTGGTGGCAAAGAAGCATCCAGAGAGCCTGGTGGCTCGTAAATGAAGAAGCTGCATATTGTAAAACCAAGACCAACCTACCGGCTTTGCGCTAGCTTGTCTAGTTGCTAGGAGGTTCCCAGCTAAAATTGGTCCTAAGCATGCATGCCATTGAAAATTGTTTTACTTCTAATAATCTTGCATCTAAGATGATTTTTACTTACAAAGCAAAGTAGTAAGGTTTTTGTTTTTGTTTTTTGTTGTTTTTTTTTTTGCACCAGCCCTGTTGATCTGATTGTCTGAGCACAGCATCTTACAGGAAAAGAGACCGATCGTTGCGATTAAACCCTCAGTAACTGGGAGAGGAGTCAGAACATCAAGATGAAGATAAAGAAACGACTCTATCATGCTGCTACCACCACATGGGGCAAAACACTGATAAGTCTCCCTTACTTGGCCTCAGAGAGAAGAGGGCTCCCCTGTGTCATGTTCGGTCACAGTCACAGCCCCAAGCACCATGGAGGCCCGTGGCAAGGGCCAGGACATACATGTGGGTTGCCGGGTGAACGAATGTCCCCGCGTTTGCGGGGAGCACCCTGAGAGTTGAAGGGACAAGGGGGTACCCAACCTAGGCCGAGCCCCGTGACAGTGCGCACCGAGGTCGCGTACGCGTCGTGCCCTTTAGTCGGATGCAGCAGGCTCACACACTGGGGCTCCCAGCAGCACCTGTGAATGAGGGGAGCAGGCTGGGAGTGAGACAACAGGGAGGGGCAGGCGCTGAGGCGAACCGGAGCACCTGTGTCCTGTGTCAGGCACTAAGATGACAACTGTGCAGGCCGAAGAAACAAGGTCACGAGTTTGTGACCTTCGGTTTGTCACTTCAAGTCACTAGTCAATGACAGTAAGAAGAACTCTGCAGCTGGACAGAGCCGTCCTTGCGGAGGCCTCCACAGCGAGAATCCGGTGACAGACTGCATGTCCCCTGTTGTCCCCGCAGACCTCAACAGGGATCCCCCACCATCAAAGTGGTCACAAGGGGGGCAAAGGGCAAGAAGCAGCTATTCTCTGCTGGCAAAACCTCAACCCGGACATTGGAGGTGTCAGCTGAGAGCCTCAGACATGATGCCACAGGCAGAAGAAACAGTCCTGAAGCCCAGGAGGTGCTTACTCAGTGCACCAGGGAAAGTTCCAGAAAGTGGTTAGCCTTCAAAAACATACAAGACCCGCCTCGACCTCTAGGAAGAGGACACAGAAAGACCGAAGGAGAAACCAGGCTGAAGCAAAGAACAGCACACTGGAATAAAGGAAGACGTAGGACACTCACAGCTTGGAGTAGAGCGAACTGTGTCAGCACCTGAAAGGGCAGACCAAGCCCTCTGAGGCTGACCAAGCAGAAATGCTTCCCCAGAACACGGCAGAAAAAGAAAAAGACACTAAATACTGAAGGAGAAGATAATGCAAACGGAGGACAGAGAACGAGGCCAAGCTAGGTATGAAAAGTTATGCCTGAAGAAGCCAGGGCAAGGAGGAATGTGAATAATCAGACCTGATTGGAGAAAACAGTACTCAGTCAAGAAACAAGCCAGCCCCCACCTGGTACTCACTAGTGACTACTAAAACAAAACAAAACAAAACAAACCAGACAATAGCAAGGGTGGGTGAGGATGTGGAGACACTGGCACCCTTGTGTGCTGGCGGGAATGTTTACACACAACGGCACAGCCACCGGGGCACACAGTGTGGCAGGGCCTCGGAACATCAGACATACAAACAGCATGTGATCTCGCCATCCCTCACCTGGGGAGACACACCGAAGACTGATATTACATTTGTACCACCATTACTCACAATAGCTAAAAGGGAGAAACAACCCAAATGCCCATCGACAGATGAACAGATTAAAAAATGTGGTCTGACTTCCGGCCAAGATGGAGGCGTAGGTGGGCATACTGTGCCTCCTCTCACAACCAAAATTAAGGACAACAAAGATTTAGAAACAAGGAAACAACCTGATAGAAAATTGAACTGTACAGAAGTCCAACAACCATTCATCCAGACCCATAAGGGGGCGGAGTCACGGCAGGGAAAAGTGGAGGTTGGCAGACCCTGGCTTGCAGGCAGCAGCGCCTGGCAGACCCCAGGCGCACAGGTGGTGGCTAGCATACCCCGGGCACGGGGTGGCAACTGTGCAGACCCAGTGAGAGCACGGCAAGGCGGCTGGCTGACCAGGTGGTCCCACATTCGCGCACAGATAATCCAGGCGAAGGGGAAGCGGCAGAAGGGACTGGAATCCGAGAGAGAGCAGAGCAACCACCATTATCTCCTCTCGGACCCCGCACCCACATACAGCATCACTACCCAGCAACTGGGCTGCCCCACCTTGGGGAACACCTAAGGCTCCACCCCTCACTACATAACAGCCACCACTAGACAAAAACAAACAAACAAACAAAAACAAAAACAAAAATGGCTCAAACCGGAGAACAAATCAAAGCCCCAGAGCCAATTTATCTAAGCGACGAAGAGATAGCCAACCTGTCAGATGCACAGTTCAAAGCCCTGGTGATCAGAATGCTCACAGAATTGGTTGATTTTGGCCACAAATTAGATGAACAAATGAAGGCTACAATAAGTGAAATGAAGGAAAACGCACAGGGAACCAATAGAGATGGGAGGAAACTGGGACTCAAATCAATGGAGTGGACCAGAAGGAAGAAAGAAACAACCAAACAGAAAACAAGGAAGAAACAAGAATTCAAAAAAATGAGGAGAGGCTTAGGAACCTCCGGGACATCTTTAAACGTCCCAACATCCGAATTATAGGGGTACCAGAAGGGGAAGAGGAAGAGCAACCAGTGGAAAACTTATTTGAACAAATAATAAAGGAGAACTTCCCCAATTTGGCAAAGGAAATAGACTTCCAGGAAGTCCAGGAAGCTCAGAGAGTCCCAAGGAAGTTGGACCCAAGGAGGAACACACCAAGGCACATCATAATTCCATTAGCCAAGATTAAAATGAAGGAGAGAATTCTAGAAGCAGGAAGGGATAAGGGGACAGTCACCTACAGAGGAGTTCCCATCAGACTGTCAGCTGATTTCTCAAAAGAGACCTTACAGGCAAGAAGGGGCTGGAAAGAAGTATTCCAAGTCATGAAAGTCAAGGACCTACATCCAAGATTGCTCTATCCAGCAAAGCTGTCATTTAGAATGGAAGGGAAGATAAAGTGCTTCTCAGATAAGGTCAAGTTAAAGGAGTTCATCATCACCAAACCCTTATTATATGAAATGTTAAAGGGACTTATCAAAGAAAAAGAAGATAAAAAATATGAACAGTAAAAACACAGCAAACTCACAGGTATTAACAACCACACCTAAAACAAAAGCAAACTAAGCAAACACCTGGAACAGGAAGAGAAGCACAGAAATGGAGATCACATGGAGGGTTAGCAACAGGGGAGTGGGAGGAGAGAGGGGGAAAAGGTACAGAGAATAAGTAGCACAGGCGGTGGGTAGAAAATAGACAGGGGAAGGGCAAGAATAGTGTGGGAAATGTAGAAGCTAAAGAACTTATGACACATGGACATGAACTAACAGGGGGAATGTGGGTGGGAGGGGGTGTGCAGGGTGGAGGGGAATGATGGAGAAATGGGACAACTGTAATAGCATAATCAATAAAACATATTTAAAAAATAAATAAAAATAAGTAAATAAAAATTGCGGTCTATACATACAACTGAATGTCACTCAGCCTTAGAAAAGAAGGAAATTCCGACCCATGCTGCACCATGGATGAACATCAGAACCTTATGATAAGTGAAACAAGCCATCACAAGAAGACAAATACTGTAAGATTCTACGAGGTCCCTTGAGTAGTGAAAATTCATAGAGACAGGAAGTGGATGGGTGGGTGCCAGGGGTTGTGGAGGAGGGAGAAATGGGGGCATTTGTTGGGGACAGAGTGTCTCTCTGGAAAGGTAAAACAGTTCTGGAGACAGATGTTAGTGGTGCTTGTGCAGTAACAGGAATGCCTAGTTCCCCTAGTTCAGTGCCTAGTGCCGCTGAACTGTACACTTAAAAAAGGTTAAGATGTTCAGTTTTATGTCACCCATACTTGACCACAATTCAAAAAAATTAAACAAGCAAACCCAAGGCACAGTTAGCTCAAAGGAACTATCTTTACTTCAAAAAACTCAGCGTGGAGAGACTCATACCCAAATAGGTACTAGAAACTATTTTTAATTATAAGGATATAGGGAAAAAAAAACAATCTATTTCTAGTACATAAAAACCAGATGATAAAGAAAAAAAAAGAAACTAGCCTCAGAGGTCTCTGTTACATTAACTTCCAAAAGACAACAAGAGTGCGTTACCAAATTTTGAGGCTAGAAGGTTGGGACTCCAGATTTACCACCCACTGAAGGCATCATCACTGGTGGGGAAAGGCCCGTGAAGGCATCTGCAAACACGCAGGCCTGGAACACACGCCACCCACATGCTCTTCTGGGGGCAAATCCTCGAATCAAGATAAAGAAGCTGCAAACTGGAAATCCTTGTCTCAAAAGGTCGGCAGTAAGCCCTTGGATCAGTTAAAATACAGGGTTGGTTTAATAATTGTGAATATAATTATAAAACAATGTAGGTGACAAAAATAAATATTGGAGGAGATCGTCTAAGAGAAAAAGTAATGTAAAAGAATACAGATATTTCAAAATGATTGGCGGATAAATAAAATTGTTTATAAAACCCTTCAGTCTCTGTGCCTACTCTAGGTACCTCAGGTGAAGGGAATCATGCGGTATTTGTCCTTCTGCAGATGGCTTATTTCACTTAGCATGATGCTCGCAAGGCTCGCCCATGTTTCAGCAAGGGTCGGGGTTTCAGTCTTTGCTCCGGCTGAACGGTGTCCTGCACTGTCTGCAGCCCACGTGTTGCTGGCCCATTGATCTGCTGAGAGACGCGGGGCTGCTGACACTTTGTGCCTGCGGTGGTGAGGCTGTTAGCAGCCTTGGCTCACGGTTTGAAGCGTAGTGTGAAAGCTATGGCGTTGCCCAAACCAGCGTCAATGTCTTCATGGGTTTTTTTTTTTTTTCAGGTGGGAGAACCTTTTGTAAAACACCAGCTCTTAGGGCTGGTCGGCATTTATTATGAGATTCAAACACTTGTTTCCTAAATAGAACTCAACATCAGCTCAGATGCCTCAACCACGTAAAGTCACGTGTAATGCGCCTCCTGCCCTTTTTCCGAGCGTAGAGGTAACAGGCTTACCACCCTTAGCTTGTAGGGCCTGATGGCTCATCAAATTAAATTAAATGGTAGTAATAGTTACACTGTTCGAGAGTTTTTACAATTTTAAAAGGAAGAAGGAACAACTGCTTCTTCTCTGTGGACTTCATCACCTTAAGTTATAAAAGTACTGTTTATATGAGTAGCAAAGTACATAGCAGAATTAGGCAGACTTGTTGCTTTCCTTTTAAGAAGCAGTTTTATTCATTTCCTTTTTTAAAAAAATCATTATGTATTGCCCTGCATCAATAATTCAAATCCCAACCTGAGAACTAAGAAGGTGGCAACAATGCCAAGGTCAGCATCAATTTGGAACTGAACAACTCAAGTTTTTCTTCATTGGCACCAGACATAGTACAGCAGAGAAAATGTGAGCAGTCCAAGAAATTACCAGGAAATCAACCATACCAACTGCCATAATTTGAGATTCTAAGTGTAAAACCTCTGTTCTAATTATTTTACAAGCAGTAAGATGTTCCTAATAAAACAGAGGAAGCATACCCAGGAAGATCTGAAGCTGAAGAATAAATGATTTCTTGTGGTCAGAGCCAATTACAAAGCAAGAGAAAAGTTACTTTTTTGAAGGAAAGGGTCCAGAGCAACCATCATTCCTCAGCAATCCACATGGAATGCGACGTTACTATGTTATACTCTGTTAGCATAGCGTATGATTTTGAAGGGAAAAGATCAATGGAAACCTGTCTTCAAGTTCAAGCTTTGTTTTAAATTAAGCTAAAATAAACAAGCAAATATAAAGCTTTGGGTCCTCCTTGACATTTCAACATGTTGTTAATTTGGGCCATTTCACTGAAGAAATGATCAATAAATTCTAATGGGGAAAGTCACCCAAGAAGCGAGGATAAGGTGATGTGTCTGAGTCTCTCTTCTCTCTTTCTTCTCCCAAATCCCCCTCTTCCGACGGCCCCCACTAAGGACGCCGCACAGCCCTCGGCACTGGAAGCCGCTTCCAACCAGCTTGCTTCTTCCGAGTCATTTCCACTTGTCTTGGTTTTCTGTTCTCTCTGATGCCTCTCCTTTACTCTCGCTGTTTCTTTTAGTTTTTCTGATGCTCTACGAGCAGGTTAAGCATGAAAAACTAGTCCTCAGAACAATTTTTGACTGTTCCCTCTCTTTCATCCCCCATAACTAAGTTCCACCGCCCCTTTGTTGAAATGTCTGTCACACTCACCATCTGTACCTCCACCAGCCTCACCCCCTCAGGCCTGGGTTCACTACAAGGACAACCACGTGGCTGGTCACCTCATCTTCCCCCTACTGAGTCCGCCCTGCCCAACAGCCAGCTTCTGTGTGACTTTCTTCTGGCAAAACACACACGTCCCCGACCCAGACCCTTCTGAGTGGCTTTGGAGAATCTGCACTCATGAGGGAGTCTCTCAGCAGACAGGAGGGGGGCTCAGGGCAGGAGGGGTTGGGGCTCCAGGGACCCGGGTTCTAGCTGTACTGACTTCATGGCCATGGGCTAACTGTCTGGTATCTCAAGGCCTGCAGGGCCTCATCTATAAAATGAAGATAACAGTAGTGGCTGCCCTGTAAGACTATTTGAAGATCTAAGTAAGACATTCGGGATAAAGAAACGCTTAGCCCAGCACCTTGCATGCGGTGAGTGGTCACTGCTCATTCCCATGTCACTTCCTTTCCCTGACAGTGTCCGACCCCACCTCTAACCCTGACCCCCTTCCAGGAACACCCCAACCGCGGATGTTCTGCGAAGCCACCTTGAAAAACCCGCCCTGAACGCAGAACACTCAGCTGATTTCTGGGACGCCACACAAGGCCCACACAAGGCCCACACAAGCCCTACACCATCTGCAGCAACCTGTCCGTTGGATTTGCTTTTATTTATTTTTTTCCTTGCTACCCTAGAGCTTCCCCTTTTCTGGCTTTAGGACCCTATTTCCCTTGTCCTGTCCCCACACAGATCCACTCATTCCAGGGGGACAAGTCTCAGGCTGAGGGAGAAGCAGGCAGAGTTGAAAAGGATTGGGCTCAAAACCCTTCTCCAGGTCCCAGTTCAGCTACGAATGTCAAATACTCTAAAGTTTCACCCTAAAATAGGACACAGCCCGCAGTGGACTGATTGGAACGAGGTTGGAGGGCTGCGAAGAAAGTGAGCAAAGAGAAGGAGCCGGCAGGGAGGGCAGGGGGGCGGCTGTCAGCAATGATTTAGCTCCTCTGTACTGTGCCCCGTGCGGGTGCCCGCAGGGTTAGGCAATTGTCTTAGGTATTTCAAAAAACATCCTTATTTCAAAATGAGGAAGCTGGGGTTATAGAAGCCACACCGGGTGTGCTTGGAGGGTAAAGTTTCAATGCCCAGGGTGCAATACCTCTCTCAGGCAGAGATTTCAACACCAGGGGCATCCTCAGAGACTGGCAGGCCCGGTCCTCCTGTTTTGATTTTTTTGCTTATAGTTGAATTATTAGGAGAAAAAAATCCTGAAGAATTTAATATCTTACCAAGCAATGTTTATCACTAGACTTCAAATACATATGATTTATTAAACTGGAGGAAGATCTTAAGATCTGGTTTTTGTTTATCTTTACCCAAAGACATGATTATTGATTTTTAGAGAGACAGGAAGGGAAGGACAAAGAGAGAGAGAGAAACATCAATCAGTAGCTTCTCACACATGCCCAACAGGGGATGGAACCAGCAAACCAGGTAAGTGCCCTGACTGGGAATTGAACCTGCAACCTTTCAGTTTATAGGACAATGCTTCAACCAACTGAGCCACCGGCCAGGGCAATCTTAAGATCTTCGGAGAGATTATTTGGAATGGTCACATACCCTCTCAAGAGCCCCGACCTGCATGAGCACATAGGTGGCCAGGGCTTGTCTCAGTAACTCGGCTGCTTCCTCTCAAGCTGGGGGAAGCCTGAGGGCAGTGGCTTCCACAAACCAAAGAACCCTGAGATGCGCGGAGGAGGCTGTGATGGGAGACGCGCACCTTCGCAGGCCGCTGCAGAAACGGAAGGTGTGCGGCTCCGACCGAAGAAATCTGGCTGGACAACCTCACTTTTCTCTGGGGGAGCGATCTCAATGATCAGGCCGTGCGAAGGGACTGGAAACTTTAGGAGATTATACTGTCTGGGTGCACAATCACCAAAATCCTCCTGAGTAAGGGGAACAGGAAACCCGGCACCGATGCACACCCTGTGAGCGCCTCCGCCAGCCTTGGCCCGGACGCTCTGCCTCTGTGGCGATATTGAGATACGTTTCCAGACCTCAAGGCTGTGACTGCACTTGGAGTTGCACAGCAGGCGACCTCTGCTCCCATCCCCTGGGTCCCAAGAAGGCCTGGGGCGCGCTGTCCCCAGCAACCAGAAGCACACCCCATTGTGTCAAGGACTGACGACCAACCTGTGCTTGTTTTGAACAGGGGGAGCCCAAGCCCGATGTGGGTAGTTCATTTTCCATTTTCAAAATGGGTAGTTCAAAATACCAATTCTGCCCTGGCTGGTGTGGCTCAGTGGATTGAGTGCGGCCTGCTAACCAAAGCATCACCGGTTCAGTTCCCAGTCAGGGCATATGCCTGGGTTGCCAGCCAGGTCCCCAGTAGGGGGCGTGTGAGCGGCAACCACACATTGATGTTTCTCTCCCTCTTTCTCCCTTCCTTCCCCTCTCTCTAAAAATAAATAAAATATTTAAAAAGAAACAATTCCATGTTAAATTTTTTTTAAACCTCACAACACCAAAAGACTAAAATAAATGTAGGTTCAGTCTATCACCAACAGGAAGCATGTCCAGTCCTTTATTGAGGGTCCGACAAAGACTCGCTGACCTCCTTCCAAAAGGCCTCATTAAAGCCACACAGGGTCACAGTAATGTCCCCTGCTACCAGGCACTCCCCTTCTCCCGGGGGAGACATGTAAGCTTAAGAAAACTAAGGCACCTACTCAAAAGCCCAAACGAATCCTAGCTCCCCGTGAACCCATGCTTAGCCCTTGCAAACAAACTTTGGTAAATTTAAAAAAAAAGCAAAAAACCTTTTTTATATAATGAAATTGATTGTTGAGTTACAGTGACTTCCAAGCCTCCAGAGGTAACTCCGGGGCAGGCCCTCTGTGAACGTGGACCTAGAGGTTGTCCTGAACCGCCTGTGAGCCGTCCCGCCATCCTCACCTGCCCTCGTAGCACACGGTGCACCTCCAGACGGGGGTCCTGCTCGGGAACACGCGGCACTCGGAGCACACTCGGTGGCTGCAGCCCTGGCACACGGCCCCCCGGTTCAGCAGCAGCCCCAGCGCGCGCCGGCAGCGGGCGCACGACTTCCCGGCGTGCTCCTGGCTCGCGCTCTTTGCGCCTTTCCACCGGAGCTGCTGTAGGCGCGTCTTCAGTTTCCTGTGGCGCAGAGAGTTCAGTAAGAGCGGACGGAGTGGAAGCACAGATGCCAGACACCCTCCTCCATGGCCAGGGCCCTAGCAGTTCCTCCAGGGTAAGGGAGAAGGGGCTTTGGCATCCAGCCCCCTTCCGCCACCCACCCCAGGCTCCACCGTGGGGAACGAGAGGCTCAGAGGCTTTCTCAACTGTGGAACAGAGAAGGCCTTGCCTTGCAGGTTGCTGTGCGGATTAAAAGGCGAAGCATCAACAAGAGGCCTGGCCCAGAGGAATTAGCTGCTAACTTGTTCTAGGTTCTTCCCTTTGTGCCCAAAGGGCACCGTAATGGTAGGCAAGAACAGTAAAAGAAGAGAGGAGAAAAAAACCCACAGAAAATGACATTCGTTCTAATATGCGAGGCGTGGAAAAACGTACACACACAGCATATGTGCCTGCTGCTGCCATCAGTTACCTAATAAAATTACTTCACTGGTGCTCTGCTGTTTTTTTATGGGTGCTCCAGCCCCCTTACCCCAGTAACAGCTCCAGTGCAAAGGGCTAACGGCCCCCAAGACATGCCGTTAACCAGAACACTGAAATATCTCTGTTATCTACTTTCAGAAAAGAGAAGCCGGTTCCAAGAAGCAAGCTTACATCCAACTTTCAGGATCGGCCCCAGAGTCCGTACCCTGAGGAGCAAAACGTCCTCACCACAGCTCCCATGTTCTTTGTTGACATCCAAAATGAGGTTTCTAAGTCCCTGAAAGATCTTTAGTCATCAAAGAAAACCCCGCGGTGGCCAGGGTGCTCCCCTCCTCCGGGGATGAGAGTGTAAGCCCATTTAGAGAGTTCGGGGACCCCAGGTGAGGACAGATCCCGCCGACCAGGACATTTCCCGTTCCTCAGGCATTTGGTTGTCCAAAGGTTCACTTTCTAGGCGCATTTTCCTTGGCAGACTCAGAAAGAGCCCTGCCCTTGAAAACAAACCAACGCCCACAGCCTGCCCCATTGCTTTCCTTCTGGGCCTCACGTCCTCGTGAACACGGACAAACAAAGCCACAGCAGCTGTTTAACCGCCTGAGCGTGTTTTGAGATGGAGGACAGCTGACGATGGATGGTGCTTGACTCCAGCCCAGCCCTGCTTTATTAAATATTAACGAGTGCCCCACAGCCTGTGTGGCTTGGAGACAGATGAGCAAAGTCACTCCCTATTGACAAACCAGCCGGAGCAGGCCCAGCAGGTTTCTATCTCATTCTCCCCTTTCCTTACAGCCAACCTGGAAGCCGAAGAAGCCAAAGAGAGAAAAAAAAAAAAAAAAAAAGGAGAGAGAGAGATATGGATTCCAGCAGATTTGCTGTTTCTAAGCTGCTTTTTTGCTTTTCTTTGTGCTTTTGGGTATCACCAAAGATAATGTAGGAATCCCTGAACTGGAGGGCTTGCCCCGGAAGCGTGTGCCGGAAGCGTGTGCCGGAAGCCTGGCAGCATCCCCAGAGTCACTCATGCAAAGTGGGCAGATTCATCACAAAAAAGATACCATTTTAAGTGGAGAACGAAAGCAGCCTTCCAAGTCCCTCCCCATCTGGGAAGCAGAGCTAGACGGTGAAGGTAATCTCCACCCGCCGCCCGTCGTTGGGACGCTTAGCAGGGCAGAGGCTGAGCAATAAGCGAGGAGTCGCAGAAAGAGCTGAAGTTCCCAGAAGCAGGCTCCTAGCAGAAAAAGCCAGAAGCCCGCAGGATTCCCCCATCCGAGGGACAACGTACCGTATCCTCTCCTCCTCCGTGTTTTGAACTGCCCGGTCTCGGTACAGGACCGGGATAATCACCTCCCATTCCGATTCCTGGAAGGAGCTCAGGTTGACTTCTTGGGCCATTTCCCTCTCGTTTCTGAGACCCAAGGCGACGTTTCACTCCATGAGCGAGCGCCCGTCCTGTGGGTGAGCTCAGAGTCCAGCAGCACCTGCAGGTTCTTAGAAGCACTCTGCTCCTACTTCACTGGCAGCTGCGTGGCCTGTGGCTCTTTTCCCCCTTTTTAACTGTGTCACGCTGCTCAGTAGAGAAAGCCCCAAAGGCCGTCCACCCCACTGTTGGGGGCTCCAAGAGCCTCACGCCCGCCGCCTGGGGGGCAGTTTCACCAGGTCTGGCCCCAGCCTCTGACATTCGTCTGAAACAAGAGCGTATCTTCTTCTGAGGTTGTGCCAGAGATCAATCAATCTAAGTGATGCATGGGTCCAGGCAGATCACGGTTGCGGAGCGAAGTGACCTCCGATCCCAGGGGACTGAGGAACAGCAACGGGGAGAGTACCAGCGCCTCATGGAAGATAAGCTTCCCCTTCAGACATTTGTGGGGCCCCCGGGTGACAGCGCACAGCCCGGCCAGCTCAAAGCCTGTGGAAAAGACAATAAAAACAGCGTCTGTTCTCCGGGCCGGAGAGTTGCCGCAGCGTTATTCCAGAAAGGACAGAACGTTCCCCACAGACAGACATTTGCATTTTCGACCATGGTGACATCATAAGATTTTAAAGTTTATTAAATTGGTCTTTCCATGTTGTGTCTGAAAGCCTCCATTCCCAAACTTGAATTTTCTTAGTCTGAAGTCTGTGCCTCCAGCGATTGGACACATAAAGGTCTGTGTTTCGTGTGCACCCTCCGAGCTAAAAACAGGTTAGCAGGACAAGCTCTCCATGGCTAGCTACTGTCTTCGCAATCAGCTCCGAAACCCAAAAAACCGTGACCGGTGGGGGAGGTCTGAAGGGACGTCAGGCTGCCCGTGAGTGGGGCCTCCTTTCTGTTTAGCGCTGGTTGAAAGCTTTGCCTACATTTTTCCTACCTTTTTTCCCAATCAGTGACTCTGGGTGGCCGTCACCTTCAATGGGATCCTCCCCCAGCCAAGGAGGTGGCTGTGAATTGATAAAACACTGGATAGATGCAGAATCATGAAAGGCAGAGATCGTAGCCGATGGAATCAATATACTTTCTAGAATGCCATTTTGTTATCAAATTGACATGAATTCCTTAGTCCTATGACTTCCTTTTATTGCTTGAGAAGCTCAACTCCCTTTGTTGAGCTTCAAAAAAAAAAACCCCACACTATATTGATTTACGGGGGCGTGGCGAATCTGTGAATGGGAGGTTAACGATGCCTGAAGGGACCATTCTCTTCAAGCAGTGATTTTTAACCTCGTTTTTCGAACCTTTGCATCGAAAGATGGACAACCTTGTGTATTTAAATGCATAAAATAAGACACACAGAGTTACAAAGAGAACCAATTACACTGAGATGTTTTTTTAATTATACTGGAGTCGATGCTTGAAACGAGAGCCAGCCATCATCTCAGGACAGCTGGGATCGCCAAGCAGTGAGGACCAGAAATGGCATCGTCCTCGGGTACCCACGGGGCAGCATTCCCTGGGACGTGAAAAGATCTGATTTCTGTCGGCCACAGTCACAAGTCCTGCTAGCTCACCGACCGTGGTTCGATGCTTTTCATAACGGAAGGAAACGCTACATTTTAGAAGTCAACAAAGAGGTCACTTTTTTCCCGTCTGAGTGCACGGACTCAGAGGCTAAGGTAAGGGCCCCTCTGGTTGTCGGTGTCTCCGTTGTAAGAGAAAGTTAAAATCCATCGCTCACCTGAGGGCGGAGATCACCGGAGAAACAGGAAGACCCTGAGCTCGGAGTAGGGCTGCTCTCGGCCTCGGGTCTTCCGGAAGTTCTCACACGTGTCTGCTCTCAAAAGTAGGCGCTGGGAAAACGACAAAGTGACGACGAGGACTTTGGGCTCTGCCTCAGCACAGCTGGTCACTCACTGGGCTGCCAGGGGCAAAGCCTCGTTCCCCCTTGGTCCCCAGTTTCTGGATGGACAGATGGCACCAGCAGATCTTGGCTCCCCGAGCTTCTGAGTCCCTGGAAAGAGGAAAGTGACGTGAAGCAGCAGGCAATCGGGTGCAGAGTGGCAAGGCGCCAGTCAGTCCTCTGCCACCAACGTGCTGGCTATTTCCTCTAAACTTGCCCTGGACTCTCCTTGCTTTCTTCCCATTTCTACTCCAGGAACAATGCTAACGGACCAAGAATTACCTGGTTTACTACCAAGTGTGTCTGATTCTCAAGTATTTTATTTTATTTTTTATTTTTAAGAAGAATTTATTTATTTATTTTTAGAGAGAGCAGAAGGGAGGGAGAAAGAGAAGGAGAGAAACATCAATGTGTGGTTGCCTCTCACGTGCCCCCTACTGGGGACCTTGCCTGCAACCCAGGCATGAGCCCTGACTGGGAATCGAACTGGTGACCTTTAAGAGTTCACAGGCTGGCACTTAATACACTGAGCCACACCAGCCAGGGCTGATTCTCAAGTATTTTAAATGAAGCTTCTTGCACTGGGCTCAGCACAGGTGATTTGTGCACCAAGCTTCTGCTCACACAGCTTTTGTGCTTCACAGTCCGGCTCTGGGTTTCGTGCCTCAGCTGGGCAGGGCTGACGCCGCAGAAGGCTGGACAGGATGACCGACCGCACTCACTGGGGAATCCCAGGGTGCTCATGTGTTCGCTCACTCAGGTGGCCATGTCTTACCCAGTTCAGAAGCTCAGGATTCAATTGCCATCCAAACACGTGACTCCTGCTCTGCCAAACCCACGCCTGTGGGCATGAGTGCCCTTCTCACGGACTAGTGGGAATTCGTCCTTCCCTTAGTGGCCACTCACTGCTACTCACAGACAAGTGAAATTCAGTTCATTTCCAGATCCATCCATCCATCCATCCATCCATTCAATCACTGTTAAGCACCTTTCGAGTGCCAGGCACTGCTCAGGGGCTTAGGGTTCGTGACTGGTAATGTACCCCCAACACCCCTCCTAACAAGAATACGCTGCGGCTTACAATAAAAGCATGCACGTAGAAGACACATTAAAATAAAGTCAGAGAAACACCAGCAGCCGGAGTGAAAAGCCACGGTACTTGAGTGTTAGCTGACCTGCCTAGTAACCAAAGCAAAACAGAGCGAAACAAAACATCAAAGCGGTGCCTGCAGTTCCGACAAACTGAAAGAGAACAGGAGCGACGCTCTCGAGGTGGGAAGCGCGCAGACCGAGGACACGGTGCTCTCTGCGTGCAAACAGCTGGCAACTTCGCCGCCTCCCAACTCGGGTTACATATTCGAGTCCCGTTAGGGTCTTGTAATGCGCTCTCCTTGTATTCCCCCTTATCACAGTGATGACATCACCATCGTGATCAGGGTAGACAGGTTACATGATATCCTATATACAACCTACCCTTCCAGTGAAAGGTGACCTACCAACTCCTCCTATAGAGAGACAACCTTGGGTCTCACAATTTGCAAACCACTAACTTAGGGGATCCGATCATTTCTGAGGTCACGCGCAAATTAAACTACACATCTCCCTTGTTCGTTCTTCAACGGGCTGCCGGGTTCATAGGGGAATGAGGCGGGCAGATGGAGGGTCGGCTGCTGTTTCAGGTCATGTTTAACACTCGCCTTCCCTGTGAGTGTGGTCCTTTCCGGAATCCCTGGTCTGGTTTCCAGGTTATAACTAAGGGCTCAGAATTCCTCTGTCAGTGGAAATTTTGTCAATAATTTCAGCTGCATCTTTCAATCCTGCCACACGGAGCCTGGAGCAATTCTCCCACCCGATCCGGACAGACAGCTGACTCGGAGATTCTCCTCTGTGACCTGTCTTCCAAATTGCTCAAAACTGAGTCCCTGAACCTGTTCCTCCCACACGGTCTATTTATCCACCACGAGGCGCCACTGATCCATGGCCATCATTTACTTTGTGTGATTTTTTGAAGTTGTGTTGTTGTTGCTGTTGCTTAGTGAACTTCTCAGTTCATGTGAGTTTCTAGGGTTGCAGATGGAGTCGGTTAGGAAGCAGGTAGGCCCACGGTAAACACCAGGACAGTGAGAGGGCACTCCATCCACCTCCGGGCATCAGCAGGGTAAGGTGACCTCCGCTGGTCCCATTTCTGGTCACCTATGCTAGCTGGACATTAGAAACCACGCTGAATTGTTTTTATAGTCTCCAAAACATGGATAAAACAAATACCCTTCTCTCTTGGATGCTCTTGATTTTCGTGATGCTTTGGAGTTGGAGGTGGCAGTGGTGCAAGAATTCTACGAACCTGATCAGTGTGAGCAGGCACGGTCCCTGCGCTGTGCCACGTCGCACTGCCCAGGACGACAGCAAGGAGTGCGGATGGCGTTCGAAGCACTCACGAAGTGGTGACGGGGACAGCTGACGGGGTCCGGAGCCAGCTGTGCCCACTGGCCGGCACTCGGATGGCTGTAGGCAACCAGGGGAGCAGGAGTGATGGGACCAATGGACAGGGAGACCCAGGGACACTCGACTCAGGACGGGCAGGACGGGGAAACCTTCGTGGCACAGGTGACTCCCACTGAGCATGGGAGGAGCAGACTGGGTCCAAGGAACAGGAAGGAGGCCAGGATGTCTCTAGGGTGAGGGACAGTAGACAGAACACCGTGGAGGCAGGCACACATCAGCCTTCCTCCGGTACAGGGGCCCAGGTTCTGCAGAGCCCGGAAACAAGCCCTGGGTGCGGCTGTGGCACCGCCGGCCCTCCCTGACCTGTCTCTTCCGAATCCTCCATCCTCAGCTCCCACAAAGCATCCAACGCTCCCATGTTGAATGCATTTGGGACCGTTCTGAGAACACATCTCACACTTCTCCTTTTCCTTGCATCTGCTCCTGCTCCTCCTCCTGCCTGTCCGGAAACCCCGTTTGCTGGGAGGCAGAGAGGGGTGGTCGTGGAACAGGGTTCGGAGCCCGGCTGTCAGGCTGTGCAGTTCGGCTCTGCCCCGTGCTGACGACGGAGATGCTGGCCCCTGACTTCAGCCCGTGAACGACTTCCTTCTCTACAAAGGAGAGAGAATTGCACACCCACTTCTTAGAGCTGTTGTGAGGGTTAACTGTGTTGATACACACGGAGCGCTTCGGTCAGAGTGGCGAGCGTGTAATGAGCTGTCGGTAACGCAGAGAACTGGTCAGCAGCTGTCAGAGTGGGGGGTGGTCGCAATGGGTGAAGGGGGTCAAAGTATAAATTTTCGGTTATAATATAAGTCATGGGATGTAACGTACAGCCCGACAACCGCAATTAAAAACACTTTACTGTGTATTTGCAGGTTGCAAAGACGGTAGATCTTACAAGTTCTCACCACAGGGAAAAAATCCCATAACTGGGATGGAAATTCACTAGACTTACTGTCGTGATCATTTTGCGATAACACTGTTTCACTGTGCTGCCCATCTGAAACTAACACGACCCTGCATGTCAGTTACGCCGCAATTAAACAACAAGCAGTCCTGAACGTTAAGTGTTGAAACGCAAAATAGGTCACTGTTGTCGGTCACAGCGTCATCGTTGCGATTGTTATCTTTCAAGGCCCAGATTGACTGTTATCTCATTCAGGAACTTTCTCCTCATCCCCCATCAGAATTCCTTGCTCCTTCACTGTAACTCCTTCTGCTTTGCATGTTTCTCCATTGTGGCCCTCACTTCATTCCGTCTTGTACTCCAGTGGCGACCTCCGGTCTTAGGGATCCCTCACCCACCACCCAGCAAGCAGGTGCTGCAGGTTGGGCTTGGGTTGAGAAACCCGGTGACCACGGTGACACGTGGGTTAGCTTGCCAAAGCAGGAAGCTCGAATTCAAGCAGACGAGGAAGTAGGATTGTCAGGTGAGCGAGCGAGCCCTGGTGTGTAACGCTTCCGCCTCCAGAAATCTGACAGCACAGGAAAAGTGGAGGCACTGCCGACTCGCAGAAGCGTGCCCAGAAGCATTTTCGTGATCTCGCGCAGAAATCCACCGTCTCACAGCTGGATGATACAGCTTCTGGATCCATTCCTCTGTGACTGTCTCCCGCACTGTGACCCAAGCACTGGGGCGGGGCTCCGTCCTCACCCCCACCCCCTTTTTCCACCACAGTTTTGTGATTGGTTTCATAATGGTGACACCCTTTGCATTAGAGCGTTCCACCCAGTAGCCCAAGTTTAGTTAACGATTAACACGTCAGTGGAACCTGTACCACAGCACGGCTCCGAAGGAGGCAGCCTCCCGCAGCCACTTGGAGACGCACTCCACACCAAACCGTCCCATCTCCACGTGTCTCTGCGGCTCGGGTGTCAGCCTGGGATCAAACCCCAGTTCCAGAATCATCTAGGGACAGCTAGGGCAACAGCTAGAACAGAGCCAGCAGGACTTGGGAGCACAGGGTCCAGCAGGGGGAACGCCACCGAGTGTGGTCGGCAGGGTACGTGAATGTCTCCCATGAGGTGGACAGCAATTTGAACGTTTCACCAACAATGTCACGTGGTGTGCTTGAGTGTGACATTGTTATGTGACAGAATCACATGCTTATGAATTTGTAATAAAGGATTTTCATGTAACAAAACAGGGGCGTTATTTGTGCCGGACCCCGTAGTCTCCTCGTTACTTGGTCTTTCCCTTCCGGAAGGCCCCAGGCAGGAAGCCCAGCCGCGTGTCTGGGATTGATAGGGATGCGGGCAGCAGGGCGGGGGATGCCCTTCTAAACCCAGCATGAACTTCCCTCCGCACTTTCCCGTGTGGTCTGCACGCAGACACACCGGGCCCAGGGGAACTTGGGCCTCCGCACAAAAACCGTGTGATCCCGGCGTTCAGTGCATCAGCCCAACAACCCCAACTGCCTGGGCCTGCTCCGGGCCAAGCCCGTGGCAGGTATTGAGGATCCAAACAAGACCCAGTCTCTGCATTCAGGAAGTTCACTTTCCAGCCAGAAACGAAATGACAACTCAGTAGAGAGAGCAGAAAACCCCTACAGGTCCGCGGAGGGGCGGAGGGGCAAGTGCTCAGGGGAAGGCTTCCTTCTCTCCAGAGGAGCCAGCTGAAGTGGCGGGGGGTGGGGGTGGGGGTCTGGGCAGGCGCCCCAGGGGAGGAACGGGTGACATCACCTTGCCCAGGGAACCAAATATCCCATCACCTGCTGCATTTTGAAACCTCTGCTTTCCTCCCTCAACCTAAGAGTGAGGCGTGCCTGTGGCTTTCAGACCCGACAAGGGGGGAGTACCAGAAGGGCGGACGGAGCAGCGGGAAGAAGGGGCGGGAAGGGAAAGGGAGACCTGCAGGCTGTAGTCTCCCTTGTTTCTCCCAGGGATCTGTCACCTCTGATCAAAGGAGATCAAAGGAAAGAGAGCCTCCCCTCCCACGATGGAGGGAGGTGACACTGTGATGGGTGGGAGGTGGCAGGTGGTAGCGGCTGCCTGCGTGTGAACAGCCCAGCCCGTCATTGAAGCCTGGGCTGCACGGGAAGCTACAGACCATCCTCAAAGCTGGGGAAGCCACAGCCTTGCAACGGCTCCCAGAGCCGGTCACCTTGGGGCGGCGGCCCCTGCCGCTGTGGGCCTCACCACAGCCGTTTCCTTGAGCAGCTGCTGCTCAGAACGTAGTCTCACACGGGGTGGGGGTGGGGGGAGGTCCAGTGGGTACAGTGGCCTTAAGGTGCTGCTGCCAATGCTGAAGCTCAGGAGGTGCGTGGACACCAGCTCTCTGCACCTGAAGTTTCGGCCCAGCTGGGCTGAGACTCGGGGGCTTGATGGACACACCTTGGCGAAGGTGAGACGGCATGCACGCGTGCCCATCGCGAAGTCGGAGCCCAGAGGGAGGTGTGAGTTCCTTCCCTCCCCTCGTTACTTCACCTGAGGAGGGCATTCTGAGAGCCAGCGAGCTCAGGCCTCGCACCCCTCACCTGCACGGCCCCAGCCAAGGCCCAGTACCTCGTTCGGATTTGTTTTCCAAAAGAATTCTGCACAAGCTCTATCAGCTTCAGGTCCCTCAAACTCGGCCTGTGAGCTATGAAGTTGCATGTTCGTGGGTGAGAGCCGGAAAGTGTGCGGCCGCCGAGATAGCAGAATGTGAAGAGACATTTCATCCTGAAAACTCCCAGCGGATTCACCATGGGTTCTGTCAAAACTTAGTCTTTCCCAGTCAGGCAGCCATCTTGCCGCCAAACCAAACCAAAAAACCCCAGAACTCTATTTTTAGAATAAAACACTATCATAGAAATAAAACACTGTCCGAGAAGTCCATGATGTTCACGGCTTAAACTTGTCATCTTCTTACGGAAGGCTAAAGAAACGAGAATTCGTATGTTGCTCTAGGTGCTGCTGCTGCTGGCCGTGTTTTTCCAGTACCAGCAGCTGTGGTCTATTTAGCGCTTACTCTGGGCCAGACCATGTGGCGAGTGCTCCACGTACATGGCCTCGGTCCTCGTTTCAACATACAACATCACGGAGGAAGGACACCCCTTTTATAGATGAGAAAAGAGAGGCTTGGAGAGACCAAGTAATTTACCTGAAGTCACATTCTAATCTGGGTCTGTTCAACTCCAAAGCTTTAGGCTTTGTTTAGGCAGAGAAATTAAGTTAGAATCTCACACTATCTTGACTGAATAATTTTTTCTACACCAATTCTAACTTAATTGGCCCCTAATAGCTAATGTGCTTTTTCCTCTCATAATCTCTCCTTTTGCCAAGAAATGTGTTTGGGTGTTAAGGAAGCTTAACTGAAAGAAATTTAAATTAGACACCAGCTCATTTAATTTTTCATTTTAAAATTATATTTCTGTTTCTTCTCCAAATGGAAGATTATGGATGATCAAATCCAACTGAATTTATGCAGTAGATTCAGAGCAGAACACAATAAACTATTCATACAAAAACTTACACACCAAAGAAGAAACTGAACAGTCTATGTCACCTCCTTAAAGAAATTCACACCATCCAGCTTTTGGATAGTATTTTTTGTTTTGTTTTGGCTTGTTTGTTTTTAACTAACTCTGAAGTACCTCCTCCATTTCATTTCAATCATTATTACCCTGAACTTTAAATGTATGCTATTCAGTAAAAATACGTTATCCTTTGTCTAATTTACCACTGTTTCTGTTTCCCATCTTTTAATGTCACCAGTCTCAGAAAAGTTACCATAAATGTAATCTCCACCCACCCCACCCCCAGAACAACCTGCCCGAACAGCCACACCTGGATGCACAGCCTACCTTTGAGTCACCTTCACGGTGGAGAGACCGGGACAGTCTGCTCCGAAGAGAAGGAAGTCGATTTTTCTGTGTGTTAGAACAACTGACGTATTTCTCTTTCCTTCCTGTTGGGCACAAGGCTGGCCCTGAGTGCTTCTGCGGCTGCCCCACACCACCAAGGACCCCGAAAACAAAGCCCCCCCCCAAACCGCACGCTGGAGCTCTCGCCTACCGACAGCTCGCATTTCTCCTGAGAGGAAAGACCAAGCTGCTGCGGCGGCTGCTGCTGCTGACGTTGCTACTGACATGCTGCGCCCCCACCCGGAAAACCGCCCCCAGATGGCAGAGGCTCCAAACATTCGAAGGTTTCCACAGTAACCTCTGGTGTGAATGACCGACCACATCTCCAACGATGGCCGACAGCTCAGCAATCACTTGAGAACAGGACTGGCGTGGACTTCGGGGGCGAGATGTCGCTGAACTTCAGCACACGCACGGAGCAGGACGCAAGTCGCAAGCGCGGCTTGGCACGGTTTCCCAGACTGAGCACACTTCTATCCAGACACCGAACTTTCTCAGCATCCGAGGTTCCCGTCAGAGGAGGAGATTTTATTGTATGACCATCAGAAAAAAGTTGATCTGTTGTACTGTTGATGGGCGTTGGTGTGATTCATCACTTTTGGTTATAATGAACAGGGTGGCCGTGCACATTCTCCCGTAGTCTCCTGGGTGGGTATTCGTACGTGTTTCTGTCGGTGATGTGCCGGGGAGCGGAACTGCCGTGTCATAGGTCGGACGCGTGTACGATGTCGGTAGAAGCTGCCCGCACTTTCCCTAAGTGGTCGTTCTCACAACCCTCACCAGCGCCTGACATTGTCCGCCTTTCTGATTTGCTCCGCCCCGGTGGCTCTGGAAATTAATCCACACATGGCTTTAATTTCATTTCCCCGGTGTGTTGTGCAGCCGAACAATCTGAGCCTCATTTTAGGTTTCTTGGTCATTTGGAGATCTGCTTTGAGGTCGGGCTTGTTCAAGTCTTTTGCCGGCTTTTCTCCCAGGCTGCCTGTCTTTCCGACGGTGATTTGTAGGGGTGTTTAGATATCCATGACGTGAGTGCTGTGTCAGCCGTTTGTTTGTATTGCCGATAGGCTTTTCCGGCTCCATGAACTGCTTTCTTCATTCCCTTAATGGGCTCCTCTGAGGGTCCTGGACTCTCTCTTGAGGGTGAACTAGTGTGACTTCTAACAGAGAAGGCGTAATTCAGGCGGCGGCTGACGCTGCGTAGCCCCGGGGGTCCCTCAGGCTCTCTGACCGCTCCTGGAACCTGGCCTCCTCGTCTGTAAGCGCGGTTCACTCTGATCGCCCCTTCGGCTCTCTGGTTCTGAAACCTCACTCTTCCCCGGCCGGAGGGCCACAGCTCGAGACGGTGACTTCCATCAGGTGAGGAGCAGGAGTGGGTGGGAGCGGATGGTGGGGTGGGAAGGACTAGAATGACAGAAGGGAAGAGTGAGTTCAGGGGGCAAGTTCGGGGCTGAGACAGTCCGGAGTGACCCTGAGCAAACGCTCAGCCTCTCTGAGCCGGCTTCCCGGTGCGGGTCCCAGGGCTCCTGGTTCAGAGTTCATTCAATTCACTTCCAAGTGTTTAAGGTGCATCCACTAGGTCAGGCACGGCCAGTGATCACAGGGTCCCTGGCCTAAGAGGATTCTTAATAAATAGTACCCATATTACGATTTTGTAACATAAGATACTGAATAAATCCATTCAGGAATGTTTGGGGAAAAGTGTTTTAGAAATGAGGGTAAACTGGAACAATTCCTAGTTTGCTAAGGCTGTTGCAATGCATACAATAGACTGGAGGGTTAAATAACAGCAACTCATTTTCTCATAATTCTGAGGCCCAGAGGTCGCGGGATTGGCAGGACTGGTTCTTCCAAGAACGCCTCCCCCTTATCTGTGTCTGGATCTCCTTTTCTTACAAGGACACAGTCATTTGGATCAGGACCTGCCCTGATGATCTTATTTTAACGTAACACCTTAAAAAAAAAAAAAAAACTTTATTTATTTATTTTAGAGAGAGGGGAAGGGGAGAAACATCAGTGTGTGGTTGCCTCTCATGCGCCCCCTACTGGGGGGCCTGACCTGGCCCACAACCCAGGTATGTGCCTTGAGTGGGAATCAAGCCAGTGACCCTTTGGTTCGCAGGCTGGCACTCAATCCATTGAGCCACACCAGCCAGGGCTTGGCTTAACACCTTTTTACAAAGATTTCCTTTATTTACTTTTAGAGAGCGGGAAAGAGAGAGAGAAATATCGATCGGTTGCCTCTCCCACGCCCCCAGCTGAGGACCTGGCCTGCACCCCAGGCATGGGCCCTGACCAGGAACTGGCCCAGCCACCTTTCAATGTGTGGGACGATGCCCAACCCGCTGAGCCACGCCAGTGAAGGCTAACTTAACACCTCTTTATTAAAGGTCCTACTTCAAAATACAAAATGTCACATTCTGAGGTGCTGGTGGTCAAAACTTCCACATTTAAAGTTTGGAAGGGCCATAATTCAGCTCATAACAGAATATACTAAAAAATATCTGGCACTTCTATTTTTTTTAAAGCTAAAACTTAAGCTTTATCGTTTGGGAAATGGATTCCTAGTTTAACATATCGTAGTTGAAATGCACACACCTCTGCGTTACCTGCTCAGAAGTTGCTCCTGGACGCCTGGTCCAACAGCAGCACAGGTGCGCACAGCTCGCCTCCTCGCACAACCACATCAAAACGACAACCAACTTACAGAACCACCATTGCTCAGAACCATCAGAAATCGAGTTGGATGAGAAAGTCTAACAATTATGGAGTCAAAGAAACCACATCCATCCAGACTGGTAGGAGGGGCAGAGACACAGGATGGGCTGGTTCCGTACCCATGTGTGATGAATGATCAGGAGGGAAATTTCGGGAGCGAGGAGTCCCAGCCCCACACCAGGCCCCCCAGCCCAGGGCTCCAGGGCCAGGAAGATAAGTCCCCACAACCACTGGCTGCAAAAACTAGCAGGGATTAGGTCAGTGGAAGAAACTTGCAGCGTCCCAAGCAGATCCTCTTAAAGAACCTACACACAAACTTACTCGGACTCGCTCCCTCTGAGCTCCAGCACTGGGGTAGCAGCTGGAAGGGCACCAGTGGCGTACAGGGAAGCACCGAAGTGTCTGGCATCAAGGTGAGAGCTGGGGGACAGCTTTTTCCAGACAAAGATGGGCAGAGGCCACTGTCCCTTTTCTGAGTCCCCCCTCCACCTCCAGAGCCACAGAGCTGGCAGGTGGGTGCCTTATCTGAGATTCTATCCACCTGGCTAACACTGTTTGCCTCACCCTAGAGGTCCCCTGAGAGTCTATCCCACCCAACTTACAGTCCCACCTCAGTTGTTAACAGAGACTTTTCCATATGAATGGCTGATCTTGGGTCAGGTTTCACAACTTCCTAAATCCTATCAGACAAGCCACAGCTGGCCTCAGTGAGCCCCAGGCCTGGCACTAGCAGCAGCCAGCCTGGATTCACAGCTTGGCTTCACCTGGGAATCTCCAAGCCCAGCACAAGTAGCAGTCATCTCAGATTGCTGAATAGCCCAGGCAGGGTGGCCCCGGGCAACACACAGGTGGGGGCTGACACTGGGCTGCACCACCTGGGTCACCCCAGAGCCTGCACACCCAGTGGGCAGCTACAGACCATGTCAGAGCACCACCACCCTGCCCCTGCGCAGCTGATCCTCCATGGAGGGTGGAGGTTGGTGGCCAGTGGTCACAGCCGGTCTTTGCAGCTGACTGGCCTGGGTAAATCCCTCCCATTGACATGCCAACAACAACCAAAGCTCAACTACAAGAGGAGGGTGTACTCAGCCCACACAAAGGGCGCACCTCAAGTACCCAGCTTGGGTGACAGAGGAGGCTGTGCCACTGGACCCTACAGGACACCTACTGCATTAGGTCATGCTACCAAGACAGGGAGTCATAGTAGCTCTACCTAATACAGAGAAACAAACACGGGGAGGCTGCCAAAACAAGGAGACAAAGAATCATGGACCAAATGGAAAAAAAAAAAAAAACACATCAAAACTGCAGAAAAAGAACTAAACAAAGGAGAGAGAAACAATCTACCAGACGCAGAGTTCAAAACACTGGTTATAAGGATGCCCAAAGAACTTAGTGAGAACCTAAGCAGCATAAAAAAGATCCAGGCAGAAACTAAGGATTCACTAATTGAAATAAAAAGCAATTCACAGGGAAACAACAGTAAAGTGGATGAAGCTGAGAATCAAATAAATGATTTGGAACATAAGGAAGCAAAAACAACTGATCAGAACAACAAGAAAAAAATACCCACAATGAGGGTAGTGTAAGCAGCCTCTGGGACGACTTCAAGTGTTCCAACATTCGCATCGTAAGGGTGGCAGAAAGAGAAGAGAAAGAGGAAGAAGTTGGAAATCTATTTGAAAAAATAATGAAAAAAAGTCCCTAATTTGGTAAAGGAAATAGACATATAAGTCCAGGAAACACAGAGAGTCCGAATTATGATGGATGCAAAGAGGCCCTCTCCAAGATACATCATAATTAAAATGCCAAAGGTTAAAAGATAAAGAGAGAATCTTAATAGAAGCAAGAGGAAAGCACTTAGTTACTTACAGAGGAATTCCCTTAAAGTTATCAGCTAATTTCTCAAAAGAAACTTTGCAGGCTAGAAGGGATTGGCAAGAAATATTCAAAGTCATGAAAGGCAGGGACCTACAGCCAAGATTGCTCTACCCAGCAAAGCTATCACTTAGAATCAAAGGGCAGATAAAGAGCTTCCCAGATAAGAAAAAAGCTAAAGGAGTTCATCATCACCAAAGCATTATTACATGAGATGTTAAAGGGACTTATTTAAGAAAAAGAAGATCAAAACTATGGATGACAAAATGGCAAAAAAGTACATATCTATCAACAACTGAATCTAAAAAACAAACTAAGCAAATAAGAACAGAGACAGAATCATGGATCCAGAGAGCATTTTGATGGTTACCAGATGGGAGGGTGGGGGGAATGGTGAAGAGGTGAGGGGATTAAGAAGTACAAACAAGTAGTTACAGAGTAGCTGTGGGGCTGTAAAGTACAGAATAGGGAACTGAGGATCCAAAGAACTTATACGCCTGACCCATGGACATGAACAGTGGTGTGGGGATTGCCTGAGGCAGTTGGGAGTGCTGGGTGTAGGGGTGCAAATGGGGAAAAATCAGAACAACTGTAATAGCATCATCAATAAAATATAATTAAAAAATAAACAAACTGTAATGTAAAAAGCCCAGGGATCTAGGGCTACAGTGGGCACAAAGAAGAGCCGGCAAAGACGGGACAAGCCTGCGTGTTGACACAGGGCAGGTTCAATCGGATCAGATCTGAAAGTAAAGTGAGCTGACACGGGTCGGCCGGGAATTAGAGTAGACGGCCGTGGAAGTCAGGGAGCAGCCGAGTGGATGCGTGGGCAGGAGTCAGGCAAAGAGAGCGTGGAGACACTGCATCTCCAAGGGAAAGCTCACGCATGCTGCGCACAGTAGCTTGTAGCACTCTTCTCCCTGAGGCGTCCCTGCCCTGTAAAGACAGGAGACTTGCTCTGGATGATGAAATGTGTGCAGAGGTGATACCTGCCACTTAGAGCAGCACCTTCCTGGCCAACACTCAGCCACCATTCTCTCTCTCTCTGGATGACTGGAGTCACGCTGCTCCATCAGCCTGGTCCCAGCAAGGAGAAGACATGGGCAGAGCCAGGCAGACCCTCCACACTACTCTGCAGTGTGACAAGGACAACACATCCTTGTCGTCATCAAAGACCAAGAGTCTAGGGTCTTTTGTTTCTGCAGCTGAGCCTATGCTGATGGACACAGTGTGAGTATCTGTTCATATACACGGCACTGTTACACTATTTAATATCTATTATCGCATAAAAATCCACCAGTCAGAAGACATACCAGCTGAAGGCTCCTGCTTCTGCCTCAAGGTATCCTTTAGTTGTTAACCTTGAGGATGGGGTCCCAGGGAAGGGGCAAGGTAGCCAGGACTGGGAGGAGAGGGACCCAAGGGGCTCAGAGCAACAGCCATTTCCGGTTGGTTCAGAGGTATTTCAGCCCCACTGTGCCCATGTTCCCCAGCTGACAGCATCTCGTTGTCGTGTGATTTCTCAGCTTAGGATTCTCACTTTAGAAATGTGTCAGCCACAGGTTTATTTTCTGTTCCTGACAGCATTCAATTGCTGAGACTAGGGGGTTTTAGTATTACTAGCTTCATCATCATATTATTGCTATCATTGACTTAGCACGGCTTCATGGTGCATTGTGGTAACACACTCCTGGGCACAGGGAAAGGATGGAAAACTGGAACGCCCACAGGGTCGGATCCGGATGGCGAAGGACTGCATGTCATAGACTGCACTGGGAGACCCAACCGTGGCCGTTGATTTATTTCTCGAGGTGACATGGTTAGGATTATCAGGCCCACACTTGCTACATAAAGGTATTGTCAACACCAATCCCTATCTGTAAAGAGTCTGTGGTTAGGAGACTGGACTGGAGGGGAAAAACCATGCTCTATCTTCCAATCTATGGCTAACTCCCCAATTGAAAAAACAAACCCAATATTCACTCCACTGACTTACTGCGCAGTGACTAAACATTATTCTGAAATATGGCTGAATCCCAGAGATTTATGAGCAGCCGCGAGTCTGGCGGACACCCGTTCTTGGGCAATCGGGGCTGCCAGGAATGGCAGCTAGTGGACCGAGTGCCCCCGGGACTTGAAATGCCTCACCCTAGCGTGCACGTTCATCTTGCAGAATACGATCCCCTATTGGGGCATCTTTCCAAGCACCAACATCACTGAGCCTAGAGAATTCAACCTCCTGCTTACAGAAAAATAAGTTAAAAAATCCTCCATAGAGACCACATCTTAGTCAACTTTGTAGCCTCGGGTCCAGCGCAGAGGCTGACACAAAGTGAATGCTCAGTGTATGTGTGCAGGGGAAAAACGGTGAAGAAATAGTTCAGAAGATAAAGAGACCAGTTTGCCCACTTCTGGGGTGGACACAGTACTCCGAACACCATAAGCATTTCATGGATGTTCTTTGATAGTTAAAAATGCAGTGATACCCAAGGAGTATAAGCTAAGTCGTGTAAATCTTTTAAAATTCACGCTAACATGTTTTCTGTTGATTTATGCACGTGCAGGTGGTTTTCAGCCACACTTTCACCAGGCCTCTGCATTACCCGTGCACTAGCCCAGAGTCACTCGGGACCTTCATTTGATTTAGGAGTTCTTAAAAGGCTGTGGAGCAATTTGTAAAATACGTCCCAAACCTCGGGTCTGTCATTGCAGATGCTCACCTGTTCACGCTTGCTTTGCACATCGTTCTGAGACACTTAGTTCTTCCAGGTTCACAGCAGAGGAGAAAATTAGAAGAGACTGGAACGGTCCCTGCTTGGCTCAGGAGTGTGGTGCCCCCGAGGGCCCCAGGAGCAGGAGGGTGGGGTCAAGTGATGGAGAAGACCACCTCAAATGGATCTCAGGGGAAGCTGGGAAGTCACGAAGACAAAACAAAGACAAGTGAGAAACAGAATCACAGGTGCACTGAGGCACAAGGCTGCCATGTGGGAACAGGAGAGTTGAAACCAGATAATAGGAAGAGAACAAAACTTAAAATGTCAAGAAAGTTCAGAATCTGAGGAGGAGGAACCAGGTGTGGGAGCACACTCAGTTCCCACCAGCAGGCCCCCTCGCTCAGGCCAGATGTCCAGGGCACAGCAGTCTGTGTCCTTCATGGCTCTGCCCTCCTCTCTCCACCCATTTCCCACAAGGAGGCAGGCGATTATATCTTCCTCTGGGCCCCCATTCTCTGCAGCTGGGTATGAGGCAGAATTTACACTTGTGGGGAAAGCATGCTTTCATTCAGCAAATTTTCACTGGGCACCTACTATGTGCCAGACACAATCGAAGGGTCAGGGGATACATCAGTGAATAAATTAGATTCTTTAGAGCAGAAACAGCAAGGGTTGCTGATGGATTGAATGTGGGCTCTGCAGCTTAATTCCACCAGAGCTCAGGGTCTTGTGGCCAGCTCTTCCTGGGGGGATGGGAAGTGGGTTTTAGCAACTGTGCTTTGGAGAGGTAAGAAGTGACAGCTTGACTTCAAGGGTGTGGTAAAACCAGAAAAAAACGGTCGGTCGGCAAAGTCAGAGATCTTAGCCTCAGAGTCAGTGCAGGCAGGTACCAGCCCTTCTTGGAGAACATCGCACCAGAGCGCGGTGCAGTGACTAATTTCTATAAAGACCCCTGTATACCAGTCTAGCCTACGTCTAAGTCATTCTGGGTAAGGCAGCCAGGAAGTGGGCAGCGTTTTACAAATTTTCCACCGAAAAATGTTTTTTTAATGGTGCTTTAAACTAAAAAAAATTATTTTTATGGAAAACTTGCCTCCTCAAAGGAAGTTTTCCAGCAAAGCTGAAGTTTCCTAACCCTGGACCCCCCAGATGGACTGTAACCACCATCTCACGCTGACCATCAAGGTTCGAAGTCACGTTACAATTTGTTACGAGGTGTCCAAGCCCGTCTGAATATTCAAACAGCCCAGTACAAGCGGGAGGAAGGGGCCAGGACGACTCTTCCCTCCCGAACTGGCCTAGTATATTTGTGTTGTTTCAGTTGCCGCGGTCCAGTCAGCTGCCACTCAGCTCCCGGGCCCACCGCCCGGGGAGGACCAGAGGCGGAGATAAAGTCGAGTCTCCACCCGGAGCGCTCTTCTAGCACCACGGGAAGGGCTGGGCCCTGCGGAGCGCGTGGGCGGGGCCTAAATGAGGCGGGGCAGGAGGGGCGGGGCCTATGTGCGCCGGCGCAGTGCGCTCTGCTTGGGGAGGCGGAGGCGACGCGTTGGAGAAAAGATGGAAGACTTCCAGGCTGCGGAAGAGGTAACCGCCGGGTCGGCGACGGGAAGGGTAGCGGCCGGGAGCCCAGGCCCGGGTGGGCAGCGGCACCCAAGGACGTGTGTGGGCACCTGGGCCGCGTCTGGACGTGAGCAGTGGCCGTCCACTGCGCGGGCCGAAGGCCGAGAGCTTCACGGTGACCCGGCCCGGCCCGCTCGGGGTGTCGTCGACCTGCCCAGGGGGCGGGGCGACGCCCCGTGCGCCCCACACCCCTCGCCCCGCGCCGCCCCGCCTGCGTCCCGGGTGCCACTCGCACCCCCGCGGCGCCGGGAGTGAAGTCACTCGTTTCTTAGCGATGCAGACGCCGCTCCAGAGTGACAGGCACGCGTGAAGCGCACGTACAGTCCCATCTCTCAAGTCCCCTCGCAGACGTGACGGCGCGCCCCCTGCTAAATGTAGACCCGCACGGTCGGAGCACCTGCCTTTGTCTTCCGCTCCGCACCTCGTGTTTCCGTGCGGGGCTCCCCGCCGCCGGGACCACCGCCGGCTGCTTCAGTCTGAGTTTGAGCCGGCGGTGAGCCAGCTGCCGGGTGCGCCTGTGTGTGTCGGGCGGGGGGCGCACTTCATTGCCCTAAAGAAGACGGGGGTGGGGGTAAAATGTGCAAGTATTTGCCGAGCAGAAGACACGGTGGTGACGGCGTGCTGCTGAGAAGCTCCCGAGGACTGTGTGCAGCTGGTGGGGCTGCTGCTACGCAAGAGTGGTGGCCCGTTTTCTTCCTACTAAATGAGTCCGGTTAAAATTCAGATAAATCCAGTCTCTTGCATTATTCAGCTTGTCAAAGATACAAACTGTAGGTAAATTTGGTAGGTTTGCTTTTTTTTGAAATTTAGTTTAAGCGGGCATGTTTGAGGGGGGAAATTGTTAAGTCTTACGGACTGACCTGGAGCTTTTGTTGGGATCTAATTTCCGAGCCAGCGGGGTGGCCGCCAGGGTTGGGAGCCGAGGTCGTTGGGAGAGGTCGCGCAGCAGCCGCCAGCGAAGCGGAGCCTTTGCCTGTGACCGGGTGCAGTGCTGGGCACGGCCGGTACTGCGGGGAAACTGAGCGACACTTTAGAAAGGGGACCGGCGAGGCCCACTCCACGCTCTGACTCGGGCCCTGCCCGGCGGGGGCTGTGGCTTCGCCGTTCCAGACCGCAGTGGGCTGTCTGTGGAACGAAGGGGCAGAGTGACCGGTGCGTCGCGGGGGAGACAGCCCCACAGGGACGAGACCCACTCCGTCCTTCCTGGCAGGGGTGTGCGGTGCTCACTGACCGCGGCGCCCTCCGACCGGTCTCTGCCCCGAAGCCCTTTCTGCGTGCAGGGCCTCAGGCCTCCTCACTACTCTCCGCCCCGCCCGCCTTTCCCGCAGAAGCCGCAAGTGCCGGGGGGCTCCGGAGGCACAACTGCTCCGCTTTCCACGGAGCTGTCACTGGAGCGCCCCTTGGGCTCTTCCATGTTCTGACCACATGGACAGTTGCACAGGGACTTTCCCGGGGGGTTAGGATCACTGAAGTCCCTTGGAAGGGCCTTCTACACTTGGAGACGTAACTTAATCTCTGAGATACTGCGAATTTTCATTGGCTGGCTGAGCTGGCTTTGTCTCCAGTTTGACTTCTGTGTGCAGCACGTGAGGGCTTCAGGCGGTCAGCTCCTGACCCTGCTGGAGAGAAAGGGGCCCTGGCGGTGCTCATCGCCAGCAGGGTGAAAACTCAGGGCGGAAAAGCAGCAGGGCTTCTCGCCTTCACTCCCCCAGGAGGGCACGCTGAGGCCCGGCCTGGGGCTGCGCTCTGGGGGGCGTGGCCGGGCCGAGTCCCGTTCCTGGTTCTGGGGCTCGGGCGGAACCTGTGCCCACTCACACGCACATGTGGGAAGAAAGAAGGGACCATTTATAAGCTCCTGGCACTAGTTTACCACCGGCAGCCCACCTCCCCCATCCCGACGCTCTGCGGCTTGCGGGCTAGCAGCTGGGCGTGTGGGTCCACAGTAGGACAGCACAGAGAAAGGAGAAGAACCCCAAACATCAGTCTTAAGTTTACATCGGGGAAAGGGTCAGTTAATTTATACAAAAGTCAAGTAACTCATTAAACTTTGATATTTGTCAATGATCCTGGTGGCCAGTTTCAATGGATGGAGAGATGAAATTCTAGTTTAAAGTCAGCTTTTTGGATCATAGCATGATTACAACAAAAACACCTTTAAATCGTTATGTGCAAGAATTGTAGTCTCCTGATAGCACGCCCAGCTCTGTGACCCTCAGAGAGAGCCTCGTAGTGTTTCTCTTTGTAATGTTTTCTTCAGTAGAAGGAACAATCTGGTTACCTTATTTCTAAGGTCTTCGTTTCCAAAGTATGTTCATTACCTAAATTTGCATTAATCAATGCTCCAGTGGATATGAATCTTAAATCAATCAAATTTCACTCATTTTCTTCCTTACAGACTACTTTTGTTGTTGACGAAGTGAGCAACATTGTAAAGGAGGTAAGAGAAAAAGGCTGCTTTTAAAATATTTGATTAATGGTTTATGTGAGTGAAAATAATGTGTTTTAAGTACTGTCTTGGAATTGTTTCAACTGAGCCTGTGTTTTGGCATTTCAAATAACAGATTTTACTTCAGTGAGTATCTAAACAAGAATTACTCCCATATTATGTAAATTATATATTGTAAATCAGACAGGAAATTTTATACACTAGCGTTATTGAATGTTACAAGGCTTGAGTCTGTAACCTTTTAGGATAAAAGGCCCATGGTAGACAAGTAAACATTCCCAGTGTTTTGCAGAGAGAGGGTTGAACAAGTCACTGCTGGTTCTTTTTCTTCCATTCCTAAACTGCCCACTTTCCCATTACTGACCATGGGTGTGGTCAGTATCACTTAGAGAGTGAGAAGGGGAGACAAAAAAAAGGGTATTTGTTCTTCACTTATTACAGAAAAAAAACACAGGCCAGTGGGAGCGCAGGAGAGGACCCTCCAGGAGTTCCCAGTGCGGGGCGGGCAGGGCAGGCGCATGTCAAGTAACCACCCTGGAAAAGACGAACTTGCACGCCCTGTGGGTGCCCCACCCGTGAGGTCAGGGCTGGACCCTGGTGTGGGAAGGAACAGCATTCACTCAGCCAGGAGGGGGCAGGCGTTCCAGGGGGCGGACAGCCTGTGCAGAGGCCCCGTGGCCGCGTGCACAGGGTGTTTGAGGGACTAGAAGGGGAGCCGGGAGGGGACTGGAGGGTGGCTGAGAGCTGGGCAGCCTGAGGCAGGGGTGAGGCCGGAGAGGTTGTCCCCTGGCTGTGTAAGCTGAGCAGATAGTGAAGCCCGCTGGCTACAGGAAGGTCATCAGATGACCCAAGCTGAACGGTGCCATCGGAGGCCACGGATATGCTTTGGAATAACTGATTCCAGTGCAGACTGCTGGCTTCTGCCAGAGTGATAAAGCACCACAATCTATTTTTGTGAACATCGTCAAAAAACAAAATGACTTTGTTCTACCCCATACATTTTCCCGCATCGGACATGACTGCTTTGGTTGCCTTTCTTTCCGATGGTGTTTCTTACGGAAGGGGTGGGGGAGCAGAAGTGGGTGGGTCACGCTAGCCCTTGTGGGAAGTGGCGTTGGTTATGGCGCATCCTTTGGCCTCACTTGTTTTCCGTGTTAGCTCTGACTTGGTCACCAGGCAGCAGGACCACTGAGGGCGGACCTCCCCAGTCCCTGGAAGCACCAGTTAATGTCACAGTGTTACCTTCCTGTGACCAGGGGCCTCCCTGGTTTCCTCCGGTGATAGGTTAACTGTGAACTTGACCTAGTTGAACTTGAGCTAGTTGAAGCGCTGGCTAGCAGTAAGTTTGGGTGTCTCCTTCCCTGAAAAACATTGAATCCCTAAGTGTGTGGAGGGTCCCCAGAGTTAGAGCTTTAGCTTGAGCAAAGGTCCCTGGACGGTACCCCGATCTCGTAGTAACCTGTCCCCTTTAAACCAGGGGCTCCCAAGCCCCCAGCCCCTCTGTATGCTCTGAGCTGGGGAGGGGGAAGGGGGTGGCGGAGAACCGAAGGAGCTGATAAGTGGCGGTGGGGTGAGGGAGCGGGGTGCCAGCCGACCTGTGTTCACGTGACTACTCAGAGTCCCGGGATAAACCGAATTTCCATAGGTAGAAATCAAGGTGTGGCTGTAGGTAGCTTTTTGTTCCTCAAAGCAAGATCGCTGGACTTATGTCCCAGATGGTAGCTCTTGTTACCAAGGGGCACGACTTAGGTACTGGCATGGTTTTCCTCTGCAGGCCTCAGGGCAGAGCTTGGTGATCGCTTATTTTAGGTCACAATTTGTCATAAAAACTTGGCATTCTGGTATCCAGCCCAGAAGTTAGAACAAAAGTAGAGAAGAAATCTATCGGAAGCAGGCATGCTGGCATCAGCACAGACGGCTCAGAAAATGGTCAAATGGGAATGTCCTGACCCTGAACTTGAGTAGGAGGAGGAGCGGGCGCCGGGTGTTTTCCAGAATGACCCCTGATGTGTGTACGCAGCACGAACCCTCTGAACCTTCCTTTGAGTGCAGCACTGCAAGAGGCCGAGAAATCCGCAAGAAAGAAGAAATGCATCAGAAACTTACATTTTGGAATATATAGGCCCACTCTTTAGTTATGTGAAAAAATACACTTATGTGGTAACATATTCCCAGAAAATGCTGGATAAAGGAAGAATTTATAATTTGGAGGTTTGTATATTGTTAATTGTACAAACAACTGATACAAATTCCCCTATCTTTAAGATACTTTTAAGAAAGGAATAGACAACAGAAAATATTTTCCAGTGTCATAGGAAAAGTGTTGCTATTCTCCAGCTACTAATAGCAACAATAAACACTAAATTCAGTCAAAAGGTTTCAAAATGTTGGCAGACCCTATCTAATTATAAATTCTTAAAACAAATATAAAACTATTTAAATATGATACTGTTAAACAAAAGGTACACAGTCGTACCTTGGTACTCGTCAGTGGGCGTTAATTTGTCCCCGAAGGTGTGAGGAGGACTGAAACTGACGAGAACCGAATGATGAGACAGCTTCTCTTGGGGGCACTGCGTTGCCACTCCTACAAGTTCTAGCAAGTGTGACGAGCCCTGAGAAGCGCCAAGTGCTGAAACATTCTTTTTCTCATCAAAATGCGACAAATACAGGGTTTGACGAGTTCTGAAGCTGAGTACTGAGGTGTGACTGTATTTGCAAAGGAGTCCTTATGGATACAAATAAGCGTACATTTTTTGCAGGCTGTATTCAGCAGTTCTTAGGGTGGTGGACCTCAGGAGTAACTGCAAGGTGGTGGGGCGTGTTCTGCTAAGAAAAGTGACTCCTCTGCACTTTGTCCTCTAGGCTATAGAAAGTGCCATCGGCGGCAATGCCTATCAGCACAGCAAAGTGAACCAGTGGACCACAAATGTCGTGGAACAGACTTTAAGCCATCTCACCAAGCTGGGAAAGCCATTTAAATACATTGGTAACAGGTTTTTGTTTCTCGTATATATTTGTGCTGGTTTTTGAAATACCGATCAGAGGCAGGTCTGGTGTCAGGAGAGAGTGGCCGTGTCGCTGTGGTGGCCAGACACAAAGTCCCCTGTAGAAGTGTCACTTGTGTGGTCCCCACTGTTTTACCCTAGACTGTACCTGCCATAAACCGGCCAGTTTGGCTGCTGGGGCCACTGCGGGGCCCACGCACAGGGTGTCATAGGGTTTCTGCTCAGAAGCTTTCAGGAGGAGCGTGCAGTGAAGGGCTGGGACGTGCGCGATCGGTCAGTGTTTGCAGGGCCAGGTTAACCTCCCCTGAGAGTTTTCACCCTGAGCATCAACCGTGTGACCGACATATGCTGAAAGTGAGCAGATGAAACTTGTGTTGCCAAACAGATCTAATAAACATCATTTTCGTTAAAGTGACCTGTGTGATTATGCAGAAGAACGGAGCAGGGCTGCACACGGCGAGCTCTTGCTTCTGGGACAGCTCTACTGACGGTACGTCCCGTTCCCTGGGTCCCCGAAGGGTGTGCAGTGCCTTCCTGGACCACGCTGAGATCTAGCTTATCCAGAGTGGTGGTTTATGAGCTGTGTGCTTGGATGTTTCGTGTCTGTGAGTGCGTGGTAATGCATTTTTTATCAGAGTCACTTTTTAAAACATTTTGTAGAAAAGAGACTTGCCAACCTCCTTTATTTATGTACCACAAAGAGGTAACTCCTTGGGTGTCGGGCCCTGCTGGGAGAAGTTGGTGTCAGGCGGCCCCATCTTGCTGACCTTGGTGGTGCCCTCTGCCCCGCAGGGAGCTGCACCGTGCGGTGGGAGAACAAGACCATGTACTGCATCGTCAGCACCTTCGGACTGTCCATCTGACGCCGTCCGCCCGGCTCTTCCTCCTCCTGCCTCAGCATTTCTCTTCCGCCTTCGTTACCCACCAGCCGGGAATCCAGCATACGCCCTTCCTGTTCTCTGTGTTTTCTGTGGCACTCTCACAATGTAGAGAAGAAACCAGACGACCGCACCGACCGCACCGTTCACGATCAGCAGGCCCTCGGGCGGAGCACTTGTTCTCCGCGGGCAGGCGAAGGCCGACCGCCGCTTGCGTCATCCCTGAACCGCTCGGCTAGAAGGTGCTGCAACTCCAGTCTGCTGGCGTGAAACTTTCTCTTCTCTCTGAAGTGATCCAGACACACTGATTTTCCATACTTTGTACTTTTGTTAGAATAAATTAATCCAATTTAAAGTTTGAACTTTTCTTCTCAGTCTAGCATCACAGATGAATTCTTCATAGTTAGTGGCTTGAGCATCTGTAAAACTGTAAGAAATGGAAACCAGTGCTGCGGTCCGGCTCTGGTCCTCTCTAGTGCAAGGGTTTGCTAGCGTCACCTGCGGGACCAGGACCCCGGCAGCCTCGCTGGGTTCCGGTCAGAGTTCTGCCTCCTCTTAGGCCCCACGCCCTTCATCCTGAAGTTCCCCCCTTTTACAGCCTCGGGTGGGAAGCGGCCAAACCGACCCATTCCGCCAGCCGGAGAGCTCCGATGCGCACATTTGGACTGATCCGCAGCCCGCGCTCTGGCTTTCAGTAGCCTGCACACATAAGATGCTGTTGCACCTCAGGGCTCGCGGTGCCTTCACAGTCGTTTGCTCTGTGTGTAGCAGTCAACACCATTGTTTACAGGAAGTGTGTTTGAAGGTTACCTATCTGATTTAAAGTTACATCCAAGTAAGTGAGGAGGTGGGCCCCACATCTGGGTCTTGGGACCTCCTCTGTGCTCATCCGCAGGCCACGTTACCACAGGAATAAAAAGACACACTCCGTGTCCACCTGCCCTTGTCCCTGAAGCGCTTGTGTCTGGTCAGATCAACTCTATGTGCAAAGAGCAACCGATACACGTAAAAAAAGGATCCCGCATTAAAAGTCGATGAACATTTACCAGAAAGGTAGTCTCAGAATGAAGCCACTCCCAAAGTTTGCCATAAATAAACATTTATTCACTTGTAATGAATTATAATGCTCATTCTGTGACTGGGTTTGCTGTGCTCACCAACACAGCTCTAAGATCCAATACATAGTAGCTCTGTCCTTTTGAGCTTAAACTTTATTTTATTTTACAAATATTTACAGTCTTTTTGTAAGAAGGCAGTTTTCAGTAGCAGAAAATCCTCTGGTTTGTAGTATGATATGATAGTTACCAGTGTATCTAAAACATGGGAAATCAAGATGAACAGGATGACAAGATGTGACCGACTAAAGCAACTTCCTTTTAGCCCGGGGAGATTTTTTTCAAAGTCTAACCTCTAAGGCAGCTGGTTTCTAAAACCCTCAAAATTTAGGTCTAACCTTCACTAGATGTCCCTTTTAATCATCACTTCCTTCTGTGAAAGTCTGTTTTCCCGTGAAAAGGATTCCAGGAAGTTACCACATTACAACCTACCGAATGTAACTCTACCTTTAGTTCATGAACTACTTGAGGCTGGTGGCGTTGGCCTTACGATCTGCCCCTTTGGCGGGCTGGGCGTACATGACGTAACTAAACTTACTGCCATCTGTGACTGTGTGCAGGAGCAACCTCACAAGTCTTGAATATATTTTATACAGCCCCTTTTCTAGCCTTTCAGACGGGGCTCCAGAGAGAGAGAACCGCATCACTTCACTGCTGCAATGATTTAATAATAGATCAAGAAGAACCATTATCCACATGGGTAGTGGCGCTCTCCCTGGGGAAACTGAGGTCGTCTTCCAGGTCCCTCTGGACTAAACCGGTGTAAAAAATTATCCCGAAGATGATGCTATTCAAGCTGGTGTCATGGAAGAACTAAAGTTAGCCCTTTGAATTGAGAATTTAAGTTTGCAAAACTGTGATGCTGTCCAAGAAAAAAAAGTTTTTTGCTACTGTCAAAGTTGCTGGCAGATTTTAGTGTTTTAACCTGACACCTAGGGCACATAAAGTACATGCTAAATACACTTCAAGCAAACGTTACGTGGAGTGGGCAGTACGTTGATATGTATGATACACCAGGAAAAGAAACTGAAAATGCATAATTTAGTAATTTTCCCCTTAAGTATTTTTTTGTAATTCTTTCTAACTTAGTTACAAAAGGAAATACGCCCGTATTGTTCATTTCCATGACTTGAGGCCATGAGGAATGAATATATGAAGATAGCAGTCATCAGTTTAAAATCACACTAGAGGCCAAAGTTCTAAAAAGTTCTAAGCTGCATGACTAGATGCCTCAAATATTTTACATTTACGGATAAATAACAGCATTCCAAATTATAGACAGTTATTTTATAATGATTAAAATGTAAACTATATCACATACTAGAATACATTAATCAGCACAAGTTTTTGTATAGTTTGTCATAATAATAGAAGTAAAATTTGGTAACAAAATTTTTCAATATCCGAGTACGCAAAATCAAAAAAAAATTACCATTGCAAATGTAAAAAACCATGTAAACTTAAAGTACCCTTGCAATAATGCAGTTGTTTTAATCCCAACATTCATATTTACAGGGTTTTAAAAACATGTAAGTGGAATCCACATCGAAGGTGTGTTACCATCAGCATACAAAAAAGAAAGTGGGGAGTCGCAGGGGCGTCTCGGGAAGCGCTCTGAGAGGTCCCAGCGCCCCCTAGAGTGGAACCGAGCTTTAGGCAGAGCGGCAACCACCAACCACCGGAGGGTGAGTGCCCAGGTGGAGGAACCCGGGATAGCGTCTGCAGGGGGACTCGATCCTCTCTGAGACCAAGAGGGCCTCCAGCAGGATGTCTGCCGTGGTCACATGCTCACAGTTCAGGAGAGACATGAGTGAGCCAACTGGCAAAAGCAAACAAGGCGCCTCTACCAGAGGAGCGGGCGGTCTCCAAGGCCTGCCGGGCTGCTGCAGATCTGGCAGCGCCGTGCGACTTCTCCGTCCCACAGGGCAAGGCCCCCACCTGCCGGGCCACCAGTGAGACGTGCCCCACACGCCACCTCTACCGAAAGGTGTGCTTCCATCAACCATCTCAAATGCTTTCCCCTCTTTCACCAGCTTCCCAGTAAGAAACAAAAACTTTCCGGCAGTAAAGAATCTATAATGTATCAATCATGTGTTTTATTTTTAAAAAGTAATAAAGCTCTACTGGCTCATTCACAGCAGAGCTGCAGAAGTGCTTGCTTATTGGAATTCAGTGGGTACGCTCGCCCTCAGCCCAGCCACAGGGACGTCCACGCACACACATGTGATGCTCACACGCACACACATGCACACATGTGAACACAACCCTTGGAAAACTATGGCAGCAAGCCCTTCCCCACTGGAGCTGCAACCTGCCAGCGACCTTGCCCTCTCCTCAAACCCTACCGTGCCCTCCTCGGAACACCACAGCACTAGCTTGGCAGGGTGGGGGGGGGGCGCTAGAACCTGCCCCCCCCCCCCGCCCCCGCCATTGCCCCACAAGCCATTCCGTCTGCGTTTCACATCAGCAGGAGCTGCTGGTGACCAGGCCCAGAGTGCAGGCCGCTCTGGGGAGGGCTCACCCTCAGGACAGAGCCGAGCAGACCGGCTTCCCTGGGGGCTCATCGGGGCAACACCGGAACCACAGGGCAGGGGACGGAAGGAATGATACAGGGCTGTGGGCCTTCTTCGGGAGGACTTTCCACTGACTAGGAGTTAGTAAATTATTTTTTAATAAGTACATAATCCTCTGAACTAAAAACAGGAGCAGCTGCCTCCCTACCACTGAAAACAAGCTCTCTCTCATCTAAAATCTTTGAAAAAGAACTGGGCCGTTTGTCAGTGCTTTTCCCAAATAAACGCAACCACTCTAACGATAAATTTGGCCCAGCCTTGAAGTCTGTCCTCAGTTTTGGTTTCCCTTTCAAAGTTATGTAAACACAAGAGGACCAGGAAATCTCTGCTTGTAAGACAAGTGTGAAAGCAGGCAGGCCCGGAAGGCCAGGGTGGTCACCGCAGGGCGGGCTCCCCGATGACCCGCCGGCCTGCGCGGGGCTCAGTCGCTGTCAGACGCCTCCGTGCACTGGGCCCGGAGGGCCTGGCCGTTCTGCAGGGGCATTTCCTCACAGTCACTCCTGTTGCGAGAGAGACCTTTGTAGCGGTCCGCCTCCCTCCGACAGCCTTTGACTCCCCCACACCGGCCTGCCACTCTGGCGAGAACGCGTGTCACAGCTTCACGCGCTCCGTTTCTACCGCCAGCTGGAAGTGCCCACGCCTCACCCCGCCTGTCGCCCAGGAGGGACTGGCTCTCCTGGGGCCACCACTCGCTGGGGGCGTTCAGCAGAAGGGAGTACCACCCCCTCTGAAGGTTGTGGAAATAAACCACAGGCTCCCGTGACACTCCAGCTAAAAGAAATGCCCTAAGGCCGTGAAAACCGTTTCAGAATGTTGAGCCTCCTGGTCAGTGAACGTGCAGTGTCAGGCCGCGTGCTCAGCCTTCAAGGGACAGGGACTTACCCGTAGATGACATCATCGTCGGAGTCATTGAGCATGGAGAAGGCGGGGTTGTCCTTCAGCTGGGACTCTGAAAGCCAACAAGAGCGGTTGCTATGTTATTAGCCTGGAGGGGGCACTGTCCTAGAAGGACGGGGGTCGGAAAGAGCTGGATTCGAATCCCAGCGTCCATGATGCACTAGCTGTGTGACCAGAGCAAACCATTCCAGGCCCTGAGCGTGTTCTCTCCCCTACCCGCCAGGGCAGCATCACGCTTGGCACCCGGGGAGCCCGCGAGCAGAGTGGAGCTGCCCCGTCCTTTCCCTGAGTGCACACGGGCAGGGGGACGGAGGCCGGAGGGAGGGGGGCAGGGGGGGCCTGGGTCCCCCTGCCCCGCCCCACCCTTCCTCCGGCCTGCAGCCAGCCACCGCGTGGCAGTTTCTTCCTCTGTAAACGGGCGTGGCAGGGACTCTTCAGGAGGGTGCTTTGAGAGCTCCCAGATGTGGGGGTGGTCCTGACATTCCAGGGACCCCTGCCAGGGTTCCAGAAAGAACTCATCCTGTCCACTCCCTGCACGCCTGGGCTGTTCTGCTGGCTTTGGTTGCGCTCTCTGGGGAGAAGGACTGTGCACTCTGACCTCCTCCTGTGCGGTCACAGCGGCAGTGTTCAACAGGCTGTGCTCCGTGAGGCTGACGGACACGCTTGTGCCGGGCTGTGCTTACCCAGTGTGTCCATCTCGTGCTGCAGTGACACAGCCCGGGCTGCGTGGTGACCGCGACTTGGAGCTCACCATTAAGGCAACCCTGTTCCTCTCTGCCAGACGGGAGGAAGGCAGCGCGAGTCAGGCCCCCGCGCCGACGGGAAACCTGGGAGGCGCGCCCTGAACTGCCCAGCTGTCGGGCCCCAGGTGGCTTACCGTACAGGGCGGTCTTCGATGGCGAGTACACGAAGGCCAGCGTGTAGAGGTAAAAGTTCAGCAGGCCATAGAAAGACAGGAACTCGGCTGGTGATGCTGTCAAGGGAAGCAAGCGGGCACGGAACGCTCCAAGCTCGGACATCGGGTGGTATCTGCTTTCAGTCTGTCTGCTCTGCAAACCGCCTGTCATTCCTTCCACCGCTGACCCCGAGCACCTCAGGGCCTGTAACCCAGACCTTTGGAGGCTGGAGGCAAGCCCACGGCCAGAGGTTACGATAACCTTTCAAGGTTACCTGCAAGTAACTGTGCTCTCTGCCACCCGTGGGAGCCTCTCGAGGTGGCAGGACCCAACATGACCATGCAGAGGGCGGGGCCACACGCACACGGGTGAACCCAGAATGAGGAGCTGGAAGCAGACCCCCCCCAAGCCAGCCGTCTCCCCAACCTTTTCTGGGTTACAGACCCTTTGAGAGTCTGATAAAAATGTAATGTGAAATTCAGCCATAAAAATCTGAAAAACCTGTGCTAATTCTAAGGATGCCAGAGACCCCAAGGACAGAACCCAAGCCAAGGATTAACCCCCGAGCGTCCTCTGGACACCCGCACGGCCAGGACGACTGGAAGACACACCCCTGACCTCTCAGGAACCCGATGGAGCCCGTGGTGGAAGCAACGCCCGAGGCACCCACGCAGAATGCACGGTGGCCCTGCAGCCGTAAGAGCCCCTCCTGGAAACAGGCCTCAACTGCCCTAGTCCCACACCCTGTGGTGCTGCCGCTGGGCACTGGGGGCTGACAGTACAAGGGGCTGACTGCGGCCGCGGGCACCGCGGGCACCGGGTCCCTGGGCGCCCCGTAACTGCCCCGGGGGCCCGCCTCCCCCTGCACGCCCGAGCTGCTGCCTACAGAGGACCAGTGGGTCCCGGGGCTACAGGGGCCCAGGAGGGCACGTGTCTCTGCAGACAGGTGGGGGCCTCCCAGGGGCTCCGAGGTGCAGGCCACACGGAGGGGACCTGCCTCTTCTGGATGCCAAGAGACCCGACACGCGACCCACTCAGTCCAGAACGCATCCCTGATGCCTGCGGCCTTCCCATGAAAAGGATATAATTCTGGTAGTGAGCTGACAATTCAGCTACAAAATTGTCTTGCAATGCTTGTGCTCCGAACCTTAAATAAAGGATGATGATGCTGGAAAAAAGGAGGGAAACACGTGAGACACACGAAGAAACAGCCCTAGCGTCGGGCACGTTGCTGTATTCCCCCCACTGGCAGTCACGGTCTCGTTGCCATGGCTTCTGCACGGAAACGTGCCCACACCCGCCTCTGCTGCTGGGCCTCGGGCCTCGGGCCTCGGACCCAGGGGCCCGCTGCTGGGACGCGATCAGCCAGCCCTGACGTCAGCCAGGTCGCAGTCTCGAACCGTGGCCCTGACGCTCACCCTTGGCACATCGCCCTCCTTCTCTCGCTCCCTTAGTTCACGTTTCAAGAACGTCTCCTACAATTACCAGCTCCCCTGAGGAGTCTGCTTCTCCACACTCACTGGTCCCCACCCGGCACAGTGGCTCCCAGGCCCCTGCTCAGACACCTGCCGCTGACACACGGTGACAGAGGTTCCGATAAGGTGGGCTCGCCAGCCAGGCTCGGCCGGGCGCTGCCCTGACCCTCCACCCCGGGCCCTGCTTTCAGGTCCCTTCCCCAAGGCCCATGCTCCGCCTACAGCCGGACGCCTGTGAACACACACGTAAATGAGACCCCTTCTCCTGTGGCCTAGACCTTCCACGGGGGTCCCCTCCAGAGAAGAGCACCCTGACCTCTCCGGGGCCCCCCTCCCTCATGTCCTCATCTGCTAGGACACTGCTGGTCCTTCTACTCAGCACGCCCCCCGCTGTGCCCGCTGCCCAGGCAGCCAGCCCAGGTATTCTCAGGGCCAAATGTCACCTCAGAGAGACGTCCCCTACCCATCCCGTGTAAAGCAGCCTCGTCCCTCCTGCCACTGTCCCCTTGGCTGTATGTTCATCACGGCCCTCAGGCTGCTCATCTACTTGTTCGTCTCCATCTTCCTGTGTTGGAAGGCCAAGGCCGTGACAGGAAGGAGCCCATCTGCCTGTTTATCAGCGCAGGCACTCCGTGAACATGGGTGGGATGCCTAAGTGAATCCCCCTGAATCCTACGTGACAAAAATCAAAAAGCCTCACAGCCTCTGAGACAGATGGCAGAGAGTAGACAGGAGCCCCCAGCCTGTGGACTGGGGTAGCTCGGAGGTGGGGGGCCTGAGGGGCTGTGAGGAGTGTGCGTGAGACAGGGTGTGTGTGCGAGAATGTGAGAAGTGTGCAGACAACGTGTGCGCCATGCGCTGCAGAGAATGACCAGTGCAACACACGCTCTCCTCCTCTCCGGTGACGTGAATGCTGCCCGACATTCCCAAGCGCACGCCGAGCTCTCATGCTCAGGTGGGCATGCTGCCCCGTGGCGCGCGGGGCCCGGCCATGCTGCCACAGGAGCCCTTCTGCTGAGCAGGCGAGCCAGCCTCTGAGTCCCCGGGAAGCTCCTCCTCGGAAAAGGGCTGATGGCCGCTTACCTGCCATCCAAACAACCCAGAAAGAAATGCAGGGAACTAGCAATTTTTTCCCCTCTGGATTTTGATTTTAGGAGAAAGACCCCCACGGTGGCCCCAAGTCTGCAGCATCCTCAGGCCCTGCCCTGTGGATTCCAGGTTCAGTGATGTCTGTTCCAAGGACCTTAAACAGAGACAGCTCCTGCTTGTAGTCCTCTCCTGGGGGCATCAGGGTCCCAGGGGCAGAGGGCACCACCGCACAGGATGCTAATCTTAGACATGTGCTGACCGCCCCCCACCACGTGACAAATGTCAGAGCAGGTCAGTAACTGAACCAGCGCCAGTCGATACAACGTGGTCAATGCCCTGCAATCCCCGGGGCACTGGGTGTATCTGAGTAGGAGCACCCTAAAAGTAACTCCGTCACGAGGGAGGAAGACATCCGTGAGTATAATGAAAATGCAATTTTGTTTAAGAAATGAAGTTTTCTTACCTAATGACAAGCACTACGAAAGTCAATGCTGTCAAAAATTTTAACCTGAGATCTGAAAAAGAGAGGCTCCCGTTACACCCCCTGGAAGTACGTTCCACGTCAGATGAAAACAAAGCAACCCCTGGAACAAGACCCCCTCTTCTCTCCGGATTTGAGACCAGTCTGCGCTGAAGCCCAGGAGAACTGCTGTCCCACCCCCACCCAGGGTCCAGAAGGGTGGGGTCCCCAGCGAGGCCATGGGCATTATGATTTGTTGTGACTGACTCGGGGAAAGGATCCCACGAGACCAGATGACTTCCTGACTCAAGGACTAAGAAAACCGTCCCGGCTGGTGCCTCTGCAATGTGATGCCGGAAGGATCCAGGCAGCTCCAGCAGCCACGCTGGGCCTCGGGGCCCAGCTCGTTTCCAGCCCACAGGCCTCCCTCCCGCTGGCCCAGGGCTCTGTCCAGTTATGCCTTCAGCCCTGTTGTGGCTCCCTGGGGACCAAAGGTGCTGGTCCCCAGCCTGTGGGAAAGGGACAAGTCCCTGGGTCCCCCCGCCACCAGGTCAGGCCGTTGCTTGGTGGCCTCCGTACACCCCGCCGCCCCGTGGCGGTTCGCCCCGGGCACCTGGGCAGTGGCACTTACCTACGTAAGGCATGTGGCGAAGCTCCGAGCAGGCCCGCACTATCAGGAAGAAAAGGTACAAAACGTACACAGCTGCCACCACCTCGAAGAAAACCTTCATTCCCTGGAAGGAAACGAGGTGGGCGCGGGACTGAAAACAGGGTCGCAGGGCGGCCTGCCTTCCAACACCGCACCCCAGGGAGGGAAGAGCAGCATTTTCAAAAGGAACCCAGAGCCTCGAAGGCCGCTCCACTAGACGGAACGGGAAGCTGCTCCCGCAACTCTGACTGCTCGTGCAGGCTCAGCCTGCCACCCTCTCCGTGAGCACAGGCGGCCCACCCCACGAGGACCCCTGGCCCTTGCTAACCGGCTGAGGAAGAACTCAAACCCTTCCCTTGCACACGGAGAACCCCCGGCGCACACGGGGGCCGGGCACACTGCCCTGCCAACGGGGGAAGGTAGTGACACGTGCAAAGACTCCAGGCCCAGATCCTGAGAAGTCCTCAAGCGAGTCTCAATTTTCTGGACCTCAGTTTTCTTATCTGTAAAATGGGGACACTGAAGGAAGTCGTTCAGAAGACATTCGATCTAACACCCCACAATTCTGCAGTTTTGTTGCAGGGAAAACAAGAACACTTTGCTCCGAGGTTAGAAGCAGTGGCGGGGAAGGCAGGCGGAGGAGGACCGGGCTGTGCAGGTGGGTGGCACGCCACCTGTCTGTCTCCTAGCATCCCTCCACGTCACAGGACTGCTGGTCAGGAAGCCCGGCAGCTGCTTCCGCACCCTCAGAACCTGTGACTTCCGTCCATTCTTTCTGCGGGGCTGCGATGATTCCTAAGCCCCTTGTGGCTGGCTTCCCCACTGCCTGACCGAGGTGGGGCACACAGGCGGCTGTAACTGTGGCAACAGGTGCCTTCCTGGGTCCCCAGTGCTGGCACAAGTGCCTCACGTTCCTTGTATAAGTCGGTCTTCACGGCAACTCTGCAGGGAGTACTCCAGTATCACCCCATTGCACAGAAGGAAAAGAGAGGACTGGGCAGTGGGGGGGGCTGTGCACCAGGACGGCTTCCCCCTCAGGGGTCTGGGAGCCCTGGTGGCCTGGGTACTTGCTCAGCTTGCGGCTCCCAGCGTGGGACCCAGGGCACGAACCTTGGCCATGCCTCGGCTGCCTCACATGAGAAACGAGGGGACCGTACCACACAAGAGCACCGGTGACAGCAGATTAGCACCAGTCTGTGTCATTTTGTCTAAATCTGGCAGTTACGCTCAACCACCAGCCTTGCAGGGGATCTGTCCCCAGGGTCGGCAGGACCCGCCCTGAGAAGGCGGCACAGCCAGCACCCCTGCCTCCCCAGGCCCAGAATGCTGCTTCCTCTCCTCCCCAGCTCTGGGTGCAGCCCCTCCCCCACGAACCCTATTCCACACTCTAAGGCTCGTTAAAAGACAAAGAAAAAGCATGAAACACAAAGATGCTGCCGCCCCTTGTCACTTAGGGCACTCTCTCTAGGACGCCCTGGCGGGCAGCGTGCCCCCTCAGAGATCCTGGTCTGTCTTCTGTGCCTTTTCTTTGAGGGCAAGGTTGTGGCACGCGGTTCGTAAGATGCACATTCAGCATCCCCCTGAACGCCTCATACTGATAAACAAGCGACTGGAAAGGCTCCGGGCACCCCCTGCCGGATTTCGGTTAAGAATCAGGCGCTTACACTGTTTCCTGAGACACGTACAGTCGCTATGCAAGTTCAACACCTTTTCAGCACACCCTCGCTCACTAGCGCGTCCTCTTCCTCAGCGGCCACCCCCACAGAGAACCACAGGCTTCATCCCTTTACAAGGAGCTCCGCAAAGCCAGAGAGAGAGGTGTGTGATGCCGCCCACGGTCCGGACTCAGCCCCCTGCCTCTGGGGCTGCCCCGCAGACACTCTCAGGAGGGCTAACCGTGTTCAGGGCACCGGGAGCATCGAGTGCGGGGAGGGCCACACTCCGGGCTGACGGACATTTGTGGGCCTCTGTGTGGAATGAAAACGCTCGCACACCCTGTTCAAAAGGACACACATTTCCGGGTGGCGGCAGCACAGACCACCCAGAGCGCTGGGCCTGCGGCTGCAGACCCAGCCCCGCCCTTCACCTGCTGGAGACCTCCCGCCTCCTTAGAGAATTAAATGAGCAGAAACGTTTTCTTAATGGTTCTACAACATTCCTAAAGTCTGACAGCTTCTGGCCCCGGTGCTTCGACCACGAACCGAGGCCTGGGAGTACCAGCGCAGCGTTTGAAAACTCATTGCCCGTACTGCCCGAACACACTTCTCTCCATTCTCTGCATGAACGTCCCATAGGCCTTCCCAGACAGCCAGGGGGCGGGTTCGTGCCAACAGCACAATTTAAGGTATAACATTCAGTCATTTTTAAAAACAGCATAAAGAAATCCTCGTGCTTCATGAACGATCCCTACCTGAAAATTTCCTGTGTCCACGCGATACTGGTACATTGGATCGTGTAATTCATTAACTCTAAAAACATGTTATAAAAAACACTGATTAATAACTAGTGTACTTATTTTATATTTCTACTTAGATTTTTAAAACATTATTGAACTACTTGCTAACCAACAGTAAAGAAGTTTTGTAGAAGTAGCCCCCAAATTCATGGGAATTCTAAATTTCATACCAACATGCACAGGATGTTACTAATGGGGAGTGTCCATGGCTATCACCGCTGGGAGGCTGAAGGACCTTTCGCCACCAAAACCCCTAGCCTGTTACTCCTGCAGGTTTAAGAGCTGTGCTCCAGGCCCCTCTCAGTGACAGGCATGGACACACGGACAGACAGACAGGGATGAGCACGCCAGGGAAGCGATGAAAGTAAACACAGACTTCCCAGACACCCGCTGTGAAGTGCGGCTGGACGGCTGAGAGGACCAGCAGGCAGGGGGAGGGGCAGAGAAGGGTGAGCTCAGTCCTAGCACTACTGTGCCATGGAGTTCAAGGTGCCAGGCGCCAAAATCGTGCCCTAAAATGGAACTCATTTCTGCAGAAAATCCACTCGAGGCTTCTGCGGTGGTACAATTTTACAAAAGCACAGAAACGCTAAAAGAGAAAAGCGCTGGGAGCTGGGGTGAGGTGGAGAGTTCACAGTCGCAGCCACAGGGGCAGCTAACACGTCTGGTGGCTGATGGCGGGCCAGGGGCCAGCGGAGTGAGCGTCACTCCTACAGATGACGCCTCTGCCTCTCCGAAGGGGGGCTCTGGAGTGACACGGTCTTTTCCATTTTCCATCACAGGTCAGAAGAACTGCGTGTACCTCTCTGTGTCATTAGGGCAAAAATGAACCTCCAGTGCACAGCCCGGTCTGGGAACCCCGGGTGATGGGTTCCTTTCCGGGTGAGCTCGCCACATACAGCTGGGCTTCAGGTCTGTCCGCGGTGGCAGACGCTTTCCAGGACGAGTTCCACACATAATAAAATTACTCACGTCTGCCATATTCCTAGCGTGACAGAAGCCAACCACAGCAGTCCAACAATGAAGAACTTAGGCAAGTAGAAAGTCAAACACTTCCTTTCTCCCTAAAAAGTAAAAAAGAGTAAGAAAGAGCGAAGTTAGTAATTCTGGCAAACCGCTAACCCTAAGAGACCACACTGGGCCACAGACCTTCGAGGCATGTCTCCACCGCGCCCACTCTCCTCGCGGCTACGAGGCTGCGGATGAGCTCCCCTCCGGGACGCCTTGGAAGCCGGCAGGGGTGGACGCAGGCTCACCTGAACCCGAATCCCGTGGTACACGCACAGCCAGAAGAGCAGCAGGGCGCACAGAAACACGGCCTGGAAGAGGTCGTCCAGCGCGCCCGGGACCCAGCTGTTCACCAGGAAGGAGAGCGGGAAGACCGGATCTGGAAGGCAGACGCGGAGACCTGCTGCAGGGGGCGCACTAAACGCTGCTTTGTTTTTCAAAACCCGAAAGCCCGTGACCAGATGGCCCGGTGACGGTTACAGAGCACCGTCTGCTGCCGCCACCCGCTCCTCCCGCAGGCCTGGGAACCCGAGGCTGTGCCCCGGAGCAGGAGAGGAACAGACGGCAGAGTTCGCCCCCTGCAGCCAAGTCCCAAGGAGGCTGTGTCTGCAGCCCTCCCGAGTTCTGGCCACCATAGCAGTCACTCATCTGTGAAAGCTCCAGGCACCTTCTGAACCCTGGTGCGGCACCCTTCATGTGCTGAGGGGCTGCCGCCAGTTCCTTCAGGGGCCCCAGGCACCTCGGGAGACTGGGGGTGCCTCCCAGCTTTCCATTTTAAAGGGTAAAACTCCTTAAAAACGGCACCTACCGTTGTAAAGCAGCAGCAGAGGCAACAGAATGGACATCCACTTGTGCTCGATGCCCCAGTCCCTCATGGAGAACTTGCGCAGGAAATGTACGAACAGGCACTGCAAAGCAAGCCAGCCGGCAGTCACTGCACGGGAACTGAGGTGACCCCCTGCTGAACCGACTGCGGAGACCCTCGGTGACAACCGAGACGAGAAGGTGAACTGCGGAGGGGCCCCGGATCAGATGGTCACAAGCGGTTCTCAGGGGTGGGCGTGGACCAGGAATGAACGGGGCCACCCGGAGAACTGCCCCGGGCACAGGCCTCGCGTCTCTGGCCAGGCAGCACCGATCGGCGGCGCCAGGGCTTCTGGAGGACAAGTCCGGGAACAAGGCCCACGGCCGTGGCCAGGGGCGGGCTTATTTTCACAAGCCCCAGAAGGAGGCATGGGGGCCTATGGGAGAAATTTCTGTAAACTGCTTTGAAGCATTGTATGATTTTTGATTTAGGGGTCTGGGGTTATTTTTTGTTTTGTTTTTCCATAATCTACAAGCCAGTAATTTTCTGGGCAATCGGGACTTCCTGGTTGATGGATCACTTCCTCTGGGCTGCCTGTTCTACGCGGGCCTTTTCTGCTGTGTAAGAACAGGGGGCAGCAGGATCCCTGGCACCAGAGATGCTTCCAGAAACACTTCTGACTGACCAACCAGAAATGGTGGTTTTCCACTGTCCTGTGGTCAGTTCACCAGGGAAGCCCTGGGCACGGCCTGATACCACAGTCCCCAGCTCTCTGTGTACTCCGGTGGCTGTGTCCCGCCCTCTGTCCACACTCGGGTCCCAGGCACTGCTGTCTGGCACTTTTCTCATGTCCCCCATGAGCTGTGTCCTGCTACACATGGTTAGTCTGCAAGGCACCGGGCGTTCCTCTGGGGGCACGTAGGGTGGACAACACTGTGGGGACCCGACAGGTCTCCTGAATGTCACGGCTTCCGAGCCAGCAGGGCACAGGCAGCCAATGCAGGCAGAAGGCCACCCTTCAGATGGCAATGAGTCACTCCCTCCTCCTCCAATCCATCGATGCCCCGCTTCAAGCACGGCCTGGGCTGCCCTGGGGCCACCCTGCCCTGTGGCTGAGCACCTCCGCCCAGCAGTCCACACTCCCCAAACCGCCCTCTGGGCCTCACCCCTGAAAAGCCCAGGGGCTGAAGCCCCAGCTGTGTCTGCACCCAACAAGGCAGGCCACCGCTGCACAGGCAGGTTGCATGTCACTGCACACTGAGGAGAGTTACAAGTCAGTGGTCCGTGACTACGATGCCACGCCACAAGTCCTTGCCAGAGAGACCACATCACTGTTGGCGCTGCAGCAGCCTCGCAACGTTCAGAGTATTTAGTAAGAGCGGGTCGGCTCTGGGGTGGGGCGTCTCAGAGTTCAGATAAATCTCCTGCGTGGTCCGCACTTAGGCAATCGCAATTCACACACCGACCTTGCCCTTGCTAGGATCTGCTGTGCCTGTCAGGTGGGTGGTACTCACAATGACAATGAAGGTAAGCACCACGAAGACGAACCGGAACCAAATTTCCAACCGGGAAAACGCAGGGTTGAAAGTCTTCCACTAAAACGGAAAGTGAGGCAACAACTGAAAAAAAAAATGCATCTACAAGGTACAGGGAACACAGCCAGTAATACTGTTGTAACTGTGTGTGGTGCCAGGTGGGGACTGGGAACAGCGGGGGCCGCCTCGTGAAGTGCCTGTTCGTCCAACCACCATGCCGTGCACCTGAGACTGATGCACGGTAATGCTGATTGCCAACCACAATTGGAAAATAAAATTAAAGTAAAAAATAAAAAGGAAGCACGTCAGATTACTCGCAATAGTTACCTCTAGATACAGGAATGCAGGTAGTGTAAATGTTCTTACCTTAACACTTCCCTACACGTTCTAAAATTTTCACACTTAGTACATTTTATTTTTATATGAAAGAACAGACTTTGAAAATATTAATTATCTAGAGCTGAAAATAGTTTTCAGTGGCATTATACTAATGATGAATCTGGCAGAGAGATTATTCTACGATCATAATGAGAGCATCTGGCTTTTAAATCTCCTATCAAAAATCCACACTGTCAATCTCCGCATTAGAGAACGCCAGGTCTTCCATGAAAAGAAACATCTCACAAAAGAGATATAAACTGGGAGCAGGCAGGACGTTCTAACAAACGATGCAGTGAAACAAAAACAGGAACCTGAAACCAAGGAGCACAGTGGAATCGGCTGTCAGCTCTGCTGCTGTCGGGGTGGTCCCACTGGTGCCGGGCGCACCCTGCACAGAGCCAAGGACGCGGGCAGCGCATGCGGGCGGCAGCTGACCCTTCCACCCTGGGTCACGAGCCAGCGCCCCCAGCAGCACGCTGCCCTGCACGGGGCCGGTGCGCGCCATCATCTACCGTGTGGAATTAAAATCGTCCGAGCAGCTCTAAAACCCGACTTCGGAACAGGTACAGAGTCACGGACACTAGATTCAACTTACCTGCCAGAAACATTAAAAAATATACACGCACAATTTCAGACACTGGAAATGAGGCCATGAAAGATAATAATCTCTGGCTGATGAGGGAGAGGTGCACCCTCTGGTTGTCCCAGGGTGGGGGACGCCAGGCAGAGCCCAGAGGGCTCCCCGAGCCATGAACACTTGGCTGGAAGTCCAGGGAGACAATTCCCCAGTGATGATTTGCAGGACAGAGCGCTGAGAGCTGTACCAAGAGAGCTACACTGAGAGAGAGAGCGACAGAGGGAGCACCCCGAACACCTGCCAGAGGTGTCCCCTCCTGTCTCTGCCTGAGCCCGATCAGCAGGTGAGAGCAGGTGAGCCACCTGAGGCCAGGAAAACCCTGAAGGCTCACTGGTGCCCACGCAGGCCGGCAACAGCGCCTGCCCACCACAGTGAGCTCCACGGGCCTGAACCGCAGTGCAGGGGAGATCAGCGCTGATCTCAGACGCGGAGCTGCTCTGGGCCCCCCTGGTGAAGTTTAACAGCAAGGCCCAAAAAGATCGAGCCATTTCCAAGTCACTTTACAACATCCCTGAGTGAAGCTCAAGAATATTTTATAAATAAGGATACAGGATCTAATGGTCATTAGTGTCTGGCACTGAGTTAAAAACACCAGGCATGTAGAAAAAGCAAGAAAATATGAACCGTAATGACCAAACAACAAAGCAGTCAAAATGGACCCAGAAATCACCGATGGTGGAATTAGCAAGTAAGGACATCAATAAGCCAGGGGAAAGAGGGAGCCCAGGAAGCAGAGACGCGGAGAACGGCCGCCACAAATCGGACGGGACGGAGGTCAGGGACATGGGGACTCCGCAGCAGGAGCGATCCAGCGCGCGGCAGAGGGAGAAGCGAACCGAGGCCAGCAGGCCGAGAGGCAACTTCGAGTGGCTGGACGGGAGTGCATCTGCAGTCCCTGGGGGGCCAGGGGGAGGGGCCCAGAGGATGGAAAAAATATTTGAAGGAATAATGGCCAAAAGTTTTCCAAATTTGATGAAAACTGTAAACTCACCAATCCAAGCTCAAAGAACCCTAAGTACAAGACACATGAGGAAAAGTACATCAAAGAACCACAATTGAATTGTTTAAGTCCAAGAGAAAAACCTTGAAAGTTTTAACAGAGAACAAAGATAAGGACAGATTTGTTGTCAGAAAAATGCAAGCCGGCAGACACTTCACAGCACCCTAAGTGAAAACCACAATGTGGTGTGACACCACTACGCGCCTATTAAAATGGCCCAAACCGAAGACACGGGCCATCGAGCTTTGCCCGGACGACAGGCATCCCCACTGCTGGTGCGGATGTAAAACAATGCGACCACGCTGGAAAACAGTTCGACGTGCCCCAACCGTGCGAGCCAGCCATTCCGTTCCTGGGTATTTTTTACCCACGAGAAGTGAAAGCACATGTCAAAGGTGCATGTACAGGTGTTTTCAAAGGCTGTACTTCGAACAGCCCTGAGCTGGGAACAATCCCAGCGTCTGTCAACGTCCAGTGAATGGACAGGCCATTGCTGCTATAGCCACTTGGTGGAACATTACTCAGCAACAAAAAAGAATAAACTGTTGATACACCCAACTTCATCAATCAATCTCAAAGTAATTATGTTGAGTGAAAGAATTCAAACACTATGATTCCATTTATGTAAAATTCTACAGAACACAAGTGACTCTCCAACGTGAATGGACCGGGGGCGCTGGGGGTGAGCGGCCTGGAGAGGGTGGGCCTGCTCATTCCTTGGTCATGGGGACGGGTTCCCAGGTACACACATCCATCAGGATGGAACAGCTTTGTATTTTACCTACGTTCACTTCTCTGCATGTCAACTGTACCTCATAAAGCCTCCAACAAAACCCCACAGTTACCAACTGATGTCCATGGGAAAGCGGAGCACCATGATTCAAGGTGTGTGAAGTCTGAAGCCAGAGACTCAGGTTCAAATCCCAGCTCTTCTGTTTCCCAGTTGAGCGACTTACTTAATCTCACTAAACTTTGGATCTCTTCTCCTCAAAATGGGGACACTATTAATTACTTTGGAGAATTATTGTAACATTTAAATAAGATGATGCATATAAAAAGTTTAGAACAGTGCCAGCAAGTAGGAAAAGTAAGGAACAGCTATTACAAATCCAAAACACGACACGAGACAGTTACCGCTACGTGTGTGACTCTCACACGGCATTGCTCACTGAGCGGTCACGGCAGCGACTGTGATCGCCGATCGGGACTGGGGTGGACACGATGCTCATGCAGGAAAAGCACAATGCATGTCTGAGCTGAAAAACAGACGCTAAGGCACAATCAAAAAGAGAAAAAAGGTACAAAGTATGTTTAAAGCAGCAGTAAAGAAAGTATGTATTTTTTACCTTCATGGGACTGGAGTTCTCGGGAAAGAAAACACCCCTGGTGTCCCATCCTGAGACTCTGCCAGAGCAGCACAAGACAGTCGCTCGCTCACTTTAAAACCAGCGCTAGAAGACCATGCTGTGTTCGCACACGTGGCTCACCCTGAGACTCCCATCTGAGTTCTCAAACTGAGTCAGTTGAAGGAAGGAGGGGAAGGTGCAGCGTGGGGATGGAGCAGACGGCACCAACTCGAGCTTTCAGACTCGGACCCGCGCCCGAGCTGGTCCAGTCTTACCTACTCCTGCCGTTCCGGCCCCATCCTTCCTGCCCAGTGGTGGGGAGCCGTTTCTACACGAGACTCCTCTCAGGGAGGCCGTCCCCGTCAGCAGTGGCGAGGGGTCACCTTTGTGTCCCAGCGCTGCAGCTCGCTCCGGTACTTGTTTGTGCCAAGGGCTTGAAAAGCCTTTCTTTCCCCTCGTGTGAGCCCAAGAAGAAAGTGTGGGGCTCAGAGAGCAGGTGCTGGCCCTCTGCTGTGGACACCGGGATCCAGTGAGGCCAGGCGCCAGCGACACGAGTGGGAGGAGGAAGTTCCCCGGGAATTCTGTCTGCCCCAGCCTGTCTGCACCAGCCCATTATTAGGACAGAGGCCACTGTCAGGACCTAATGCTATGGAATTAGGGAGTTTTGTTTTTGCATTTATTTTTAAGCACCAAAATGTATATTTGAAATGAAAAAAAAAAGCAAAAGGAAGTAAACAGTAAAATCCCAGCAAACACTCAGGCTTTAGACATTGACTTCAACATCTTAAGAGTTGTCCATCCTTTCTCGGCCTTTGTGCCAAGGTCCCCTGGCGTTCACAAAGCTGCCTTTGTCCTTCCAGAGACTGGGCTCACCCCATCACACCGTGCACTGACATCTGGAACCGGGGCTGATTTCAGGACCCCGGTCACTTCTCCCTAATTAAAACCTACAGGTTTCAGTCCAGTTCCTCCGTTTGGCATTTGCTGAGCACCCACTCTGACTGTATACAAGCAAACACGATGTCAAATCTTGTTCAGACATGCAACAATTAATAAAAAAAATTAGTCAGTAAAAATGCCTCAGGAGCTAATATTTTGGCAGAGATGAAATGTGTTAAGAGACCCTCGGAGAGTCCTCCAAATAGGAAAGCCGTAGGAGCACGGAGGGGCAGGGGTGTCGAGCGAGCTGTGCAGAGCCCTGCTCCTCCCAGAAACGCCCGGAACTGGTTCCGGCTCAGACGCTCGGAGCGCGGCCTGCGGCCGGTCTCCTCCATTCACAGGGAAGCAGAGGTGTGCACTGCACAGAAAGCTGAAGCTCGGGAACATGGGCTATTGATTCGACCTCATCCCCAGTGAAAGGTAGTGGCTTAGGGAGAAAAAGGAGGAAGTGAGACGTGAACGGCTGGCCAGAGTCACTCAAGGATCAACCTGGAGAGCAATTAATTAGAGGCGGAAAAGCCCAGCTTAGCTTGAGGACGACACGTGGAACTGATGTGATGTGTGTGGAGCAGACGCTCACAAAACGCAGGAGAAAATGACAGAAAAATGAGCAGAAGCAACCTGCACGGTGTCTACAGCTCACACCCAGTGCATATGCAGGGCATGGCAATGAAACAAACTCTTTAAAAAACCCAGGAGGTAATCAGTATCTGGTTAGGTACCTGCAGGACCTGGAGGGTGGTCCTGACTGTCATAAGGCCTCGGGAGTGGGCAGGACGCACTCAGCAGCGTAGGAGTTGGCAAAACAGGCAGAGAGAGCAGGGTGCCGCGCTGCTTCAAAATGACGGACGTTTAAGTAGAAGTCAGTGAACCAAACGATCACAGGACACAGACTGAGCACAAGAGGAGAGGAACCAAGCTTCTCAAATTAAGGGACACAGCGACGAGAAGGCCAGACGACGCCTGCACACAGACACGTGCCGCTGAGGACAGAGCACCCGGGCACTCTGGGCTTGCCCTGGTGGCAACGCTGCCTCCCAGGAGGTTGGAGACGCAGCTGGGGTAACTTTCACCCCGAATTTGGTCTTCCTCAAGGACGACCTGGCAGGTGGAATGAGCAGCGGCACGCACGGGGGAAGGGCCCCTCCGCCTTGGCGCTCTTACAGAACAGCCAGAGGCACCGCCGCACACGGTGGGAACGGCCTAAGCAGCAACGACACACACCTCAAAACGCCAATGCCGCAGGTTTCCGAAGAGATGCCAAGAAAAGGAACAGAAACTCTCAAAAGTCCAATTCTGTTGAAGAAGCAAGAGCTGTCTAAAGCAACACCTGCGATTACACAGGCGGCACCTGTGATGTTTACAAGTGCAATACGTGTTTTGTTTTTACTGAAAGATAATACACTTACCAAAATCCGTATACACACCCTAAGTGGACAGCTCAGTGAACTGTCAGAAACTGAACACACCAGCGCAAACAGATTCTGATCGAGAAGCATAGAGGGAGGGGCCCCCAGAAGCCCCTCCCTTCATGGCCCCTCCCAGTCACTCACCTCCCCAGAGTGACACTAAGCCTGATTTAGCAGCATAGACTCGTTTTGCCTGCTTCTGGAATTTATGCGAATGGAACCATACACTCTACACCATTCTTACTTGGCTCACTCCACTCAACATTTTGCTCATGAAAGGTGTCCGCACCGTAGCAGGTAACCGTGATCTGTCAGTCTTATCGCCGCGCAACAGTCCCCTGCAGGAACGGGGCCACAGTCGGCGCGCTCACTGTGCTGCGGGGCAGCCTGCCGTCTGCAGCTGCTGAGAGCCGGGCTGCCGCGGCAGGGCGGCTGCACGCACGTCGCTTGGCCCACCTGCGCCTCTGTCCGCTGTGCCAGCTCACGTTCTCACCAGCCGGGCGGGCGAGTTCTGAGCGCCCGGGCCCCGGCCAACTCCGGCATTTTCTCCATTGTAGCCATTCTGGTGGGTGTATAACAGTGTCACTAACACGCTTTTAATATGCATTTTACTTCTTAAACTTTGTTTACTTCCAAAAATGAATGAAGGCAGCTTATAATAAAAAGCCAGGCTTGAAAGAAACAATTTTTAAAGTTTTTTGAAGAGTAAAAATGTAAAGAAAGAGGGTAAATAATTACACCACAAACCTATACCAGGGTGTTGGTGGTGACTCCAAGTCACATGAAACTGATTTCTGAAGTGTCCAGCAGTCAATACCAACAGAAAAATGTGATGAGTTGTACAGCTTTCATTCTCTAACAAAAAGACACAGCAAGTGAGCCAAAGGAATTTCGTTTGGAGGATTAGATCAAAGTTCACAACATAACTGATACTGTCTTCAAAAAGAATTTTATAGAGGACACAAAAACACTTTAATGCCTCTCTCTAAGCGGGGGACATAACACTACTTTGTGATTCTCCGAGGTAGCTTTTCGATAATTGAGCTTTTTAGAGTGAATGGCTACAGTGTATCCTGGACTTCCCCTTCAAAGTTTGGTCCTAGGAACCTTTAAAAAAAAAATCCTTACCGAGGATATGCTTATTGAGTTTAGAGAGAGGAAGGGAGAAAAAGAGGGAGAGAGAGAGGAAGGGAGGCGGGGAGAGAGAGAAACATCAGCTCGAGAAACATCAATCAGTTGCCTCTCATATGCACCCTGACCGGGGATCAAACCCACAACCTAGGTATATGCCCTGACCGGGAATCAAACCTGAAACCCTTTGGTGTATGGGATGATGCTTTAACCAATGGAGTCACCCAGCCAGGGCCTTAGGAGCCTTTAAAAAAATAATTTCTCCTCTGATTGTAAAGATAATAGGAGCCATTATAAAGAATAGAAGAAAAAGAGAAGAAAATTAAACATTAAGCCCACTACCCAGAGACATCCTTCTAGACGGTTTATTAAAATATTCACCACAATTATCTGTAAAACAATGCAAATGCCCGTCCACCGATGCTAGACACACAAAACGCAGCGCACGCACCCTCGGCGAGGCGCCGTCTGGCAAACGAAGGCATGAAGCCCTGACGCCAGCAGCAGCGTGGGTGACCTTGGAAAACGTGGCCCTTCGGGGAAAAGCTACCCACAAAGGACCACAAACTGTACCGCCGCCCTCATCTGCGGTGCCCGGAGCAGCGAATCCGCAGACACGGAGAGCAGATCAGAGGGTGCTAGAGGTGGGGCGTCGGGCAGAGGTGGGAACGACCACTAACAGGCTTCCGGGGCGATGAAGACGCATTAACGCATTAGACGGTGGCACCGGGCGCACAACTCTGAACAACCTTAAAAACTACTGAATTACACAGCTTAAGAGGGCAAATTTCACGGTATGTGCGTCATATCCCGACGAAGCGCTGTTTTAAAAAAGGAAGCCATCAGGACCCTGACGTACCAGCCACAGCCTGCGGAGGCAGCTGTTTCACAGGTAAGGAAGTGACACAGCGTCGACCGGTCATGATGGTGTCGGATCAGATCCCAGCTCCCCCATCCAATCTAAGGTCTGTGTTCCTGGTCACTAGGCTGGTTATCCTGCGATGTCGCGGGACACAAGAAAGGGAAGTCGAGCGACAGGAGCTGCGCCACGCCAGAGGGGCCCCCGTGGCTCAGCAGCGGTGCCAGCAGGCTCAGGGGGCGCGCAGGGGCTGGAGAAGGAAGTCTTCCCTTCCTGGGGAGGGTCACCAGGTCACCTCTTCACCACCACTCCAGATCTCGGAACACCACAAAGGGACTCCAGTTCCATGGTTTTCTTTAGGCTGTTCTTGATCCCTTATCCTTAAGAAATTATGGTTTCCACTGGTTAAAAGGATGTTCTCAATGATCTCGGTGACAACTTCAATGAAGAGACAGGAAAGATAACAATGAAAATGGAAAGCGTTAAAAATCACCAGTCAGAAATAAAGAATACACCTAACTGGAATGGGAAGCAAGCCACATTAGAGGGAAGCAACAGTAGAGCAGGTGCCACAGATTTGGAAGGTAAGGAAGCAGAACACACCCAATCAGAACAGGAAAAAAAAAAAAAGGAAAAAGTGGAATAATGAGCCTCTGGGACAAGTTCAAGCATGCCAACATTTGCATCACGGGGGTGCCAAGGACAGGAGAAAGAGTAAGAAATTGAAAACCTATCTGGAAAAACAATGGTGGAAGACCTCAAGGGACTGGCATGAAATATTCCAAGTGATGAAAAGCGGGGGCCCACAACCAAGACTACCCAGAAAAGCTATCATTTAGAATCAAGGCCGGATAAAGAGCTTCCCAGATAAGAAAAAGCTTAAGGAGTTTATCATCACCAAAACAGTATTATAAGGAATGTTAAAGGCCTTCTTTAAAACAAAGGAGAAAAAGAAATAAAAATATGAGTAACAGGCAATAACTACACACCTATCGATACTTAATTTGTTTTTAAATTATTCTTATTTATCCTATACGACTGTACCAATTTATCCCCCTTTGCCCTCCTCTACCCAGTCCACCTCCTGCGCCCAGAGTCAACCCCACACCGCTGCCCATGACCACAGGTCACTCAGTCACACATGTTCTCTGACTGATCCCGTCCCCTTCTTTCCACCATTCCTTGCCAGCCTCCTTCCCTCTGGCAGCTGTCAGTCTGTTCCATGTTTCCAGGTCTCTGGTTCCGTGTTGCTTGCTACCTTATTTGTCAGACTATAAGATGCACCCCCCCCATTTGGGAGGCATAATGGTCGTTAATGCTGCTGTTGAGTTCTGTTTATTTACATTTACATTGGTGAAATATTATGTTATTTGTTATTAAATATTTTACCACATTTTTTGCTTCAAAATTTTTTTTCCTGTTTTCCTCCTCTAAAACTTAGGTGCATCTTATGGTCCAAAAAATACAGTAGTTTATTTTGTTCATTAGATTCCTCTTATAAGTGAGGTCATATGGTGTTTGTCTTTCACTGACTGGCTTATTTCGCTTGTCATAATAGTCTCCAGTTCCATCCATGCTGTAACAAAAGATAGGACTTCCTTCTTTCTTTCTGCTATGTAGCAGTCCATTGTGTAAATGTACCGTAGTTTCTTGATCCATTCATTTACTGACAGGCGCTTAGGCTGTTTCCTGCACTTGGGCGTTATAGCAGTAAATGACACTGCTATCGCAGGGGTGCAAAAGTTCTTCTGAATTGGCGTTTCAGGATTCTTAATGTGTAGTCCCAGCAATGGAATCACTGCATCGAAGGGTAGCTTCATTTTTAATTTTGCTGCATTCCCACCAACAGTGCACGAGGTCCCCTTTTCTCCACATCCTCACCAGCACTTGTTTGTTGATTCGTTAATGAAGGCCACTCTGATAGGTGTGAGGTGATATTTCATTGTAGTTTTAATTTGCATCTCTCTTTTGACTAGTGACACTGAGCATCTTTTTATGTGTCTATGGGCCCTCTATGTGTCTATTCTATCAACAATTACTTCAAATGTAAATGGATGAAATGCTTCAATCACAATACACACAGTGGCAGAATGGATAAGAAAACAAGACCCTTACATGTGCTGTGCACAGGGGACTCACTTAAGATCGAAAGACACACACACTGTAAGTAAAGGGATTGAAAAAGATATTTCATAAAAATGGGGGGAGGGAAGCTGGGGAGCAGTACTTATACCAGATAAAGCAGACTTTAAAACAAAGACTATAATAAGAGACGAGAAGGATCCAGCAACTCCACTTCTGGGTATTTACCTGAAGAAACTCAAAATACTAAACCCAAAAGACATATACATCCCTATGTTCACTGCAGCATTATTTCCAAGAGCCAAGATATGGAAGCAACCTAATGCACATATACAACAGAATATGACTCAGCCATAAAAAAAGAATAAAATCTTGCCATCTGCAACAACACGGGTGGGCCTAGAGGGCACTGTGCTAAGTGAAATAAGTCAGACAAGAAAGACAAACGCCAGCTGATTTCACTTCCACCATGTGGAATCTAAAAACCAAAATAAACAAACAAGCAGTAGAGAAACAGACTCATAGATATGGAGAAGATTTTGACGGTCGCCAAAGGGGAGGGAGGTGAGGAGGCTGGGTGGAAAAGGCAAAGGAATCAGGAATCACGGACCGGTAGTCACGGAACAGGCACCGGGGTGTAGAGCGCAGCACGGGAAATGCACAGCGAGTAACACGAGCCGGGGCGGAAGTGGGCTCACAGCTGTGAGCACACAAAACACGGTTTATTCCTATATTATTCTCTTTCCATGCAAACAGCTGCAAACCTACTTCTGCCCCACTCCGTATTGCAGTAACCATGCATTGTGCCGGATGTACGCCAGATTCAGCGGGGTTTTTACTTCCTTAGTATATGAATATGTAATCTCTGGGTTGCACACCCAAAACTGATATAATACTGTACATCAACTGTAGTTGAAAAGTAAGAAAAAGAAATAATTTTCCTGTAACTTTTTAAAACTGCACGTCTTCCACCACCCGAGACAACACAACTTCGACGCTGTGTTACTTCGACCACTCAGCAGAAGAATGGGAGCTAAACAAAGGAGCCGTGGAAACACCAAGGCCAGTTGCATACTTACTGTGAAGTTCACTTTCTTGATGGGTACCTTGAGGTGCTCGAATCCCACAATCACTGTATACTTCGTGTAATTCAAGTAGCCAAGGTGAGCCACGATCATCTCTGCGCACTTCTGCAAACGCACAAGGAGGCATGGCGTCTTTAAAGTAGGCAAGACCCCCTCTCCCTCCAAGTGACTGTGAAGTGACGTGTGTCAACCCCTGTGATCTGAACTGACCGTCTCCAGGGAACTCAGCAGAAGCCTAGACAAACGCAGGTGCCAGCCAGCCACACGCCGTTCTTAGAGAGAAAGGTCCCAGGGGGTATTTTCAGGAATAAACAAAAACGACTTACAGTCTTTAGACTCTACTTGGGACAATTCAAAGTAATATGCAGCTGCCTAAGGAAGTTTCCAGGGTGACACAAACCCGACACCGCCACAAACACGCCTGTGTGTGGGGAACGTAGCTGAGACACAACCAGTCAGACCCTCGGCTCCCTTGCCTCCTCAGGCCACATCTGCAGCTGCGGTGCGTGGACTGGGCGCTCGTCCCTCTCCCCACCCAAATGCTGTGCCCGACACGGGGCCACCGGCAGTCTCCGTTAGGTCCGGACGCACCCAGGGCAAAGGCTGTGTGAACTGCGTGCTCAGTTCTCCACCAGGAGCCCCCTGCTCCTGCCTTTAGAATTAAGAATTGAGCCTCCTCAGGGTCCCTTTCAGGAGGGCGAGGGGGGCACAGAGGAGTACTTGTGGCCGAGTGGGCAGAGATTCCTCCCCGCAGACCTCTGCCCAGCCACGCTGCCCGGCCAGCACGCTCCTCCGGAACTTCCCGGCACCTGCCGGGGGGCACCGTCTGCCCAGAACCCACAGGCGTCCTGTGGCTTTCCCAGTGGCACCTGCTAGCACTGTGGCTCTGACCAGGGCGCAGTCACCCCTACTGATAATCAGTCAAAGGCTTCTCGAGCCAGGAATGTCTGAGGTCAGGGCAGGAAAACAGGTCTGCGGGCCAACCCGTTTTCAGGGAACAGGTAGACAATGTCTTTCTTCACATCGAAACGAAAAAATATGAAGGGGTGGTCACTATCTCTGTGACACAAAAATTCCATTTTTTTTAAGTCAGCGTTAGAGAGACTTGAGCAGAAGGGTAAGTCCCCAAAGGTGGCACAGTGAAAACTGAAGTGGGGCCGCCGACAGGAGCGGAGAAACCACGGTGACACGCAAAGGGCCGCTGCCCAGGTGCACAGCATGGTGGGCGCTTCCAAGAAGCAGCAATGGGGACAAGTGGCCTGTGGGCAGCCCGGCTCTAGTCAAAGCACAGGCTTGGGGGGCCAGGGGAGGGGGGGAGGCAGCAGCGCCCAATCTGTCCCAGTCCCATGTCCTGGGAAACCAGCAAGACCAGTCACACTAGCCTCAGGACGAAGTCTCGGACCACCTGTCCATCACCTGCTCAGTCCGAGAAAAGAGCGGTGCTGAGACCGGACCCCTGGCCGTCTGCCTGTGGGTGAGCCATGGTCCTTTTCGACTCCACGCCTGCCGTCCCTCCTGTCCATTCAGCCGCACCAGCGGAGCACCTACTGTATACAGGCCCAGTGGGGGCTGGGTGGGCGCCTCCTGCTGGCACAAACACTGCACACTCTTGTGCGACACTCAGCCTGATCCCACGGTCCACAGGCAGGCGGCGGGGTGGAGCCCCATTTCACTGACAATGAAACTGCACATCAGAACCGGCCCAGCCCTGCTCACGGTGATAAGTGGAGGTGGACGAGAGCGGTGCTTCCCCACGCGGCGGCCGCCTGGTCCACCTGACAGGCCAGCCAGGCAGGGCTGCTGCTCCGGTGGGGGGTCAGGGGGACACAGCAATGGCTTGGCTGGGAGAGGGAGGCATTGCTCCCCCGCAAAACCCACCCTCTTCAGGCTGTGGCTCTGACCCATCCACAAAGAGCGGCCACAGCCAGGGCCCCCACTGAGCAGGCACCCTCCCCTCCCTGCATCCCCAGGACCCACACTGGGCAGGCACCCTCCACTCACCGCACCCCTGGCCAGAGGAGCAGGCCGCAGGTCTCTTGCTCTCAGCGAGGTGTGCACATGGGCGCTGAGGGCACACTCTTCAGAACGGGAGAGCATGGGCTGAGATCCTGTGCCCACTGAGCCTGTGTTTTGACCTCTCTGAGCCTCGGGTTCTTTGTACACAAAACAGCCCTAATGAAGATGCTGCCCCGTGGGCCTGCTGGGCGCACTGAAGGAGGTGCCGTTGAGGGCACCTGGCACGAGGCCCAGCAGGGGAGCCGCTGTGCCCACCCTGGACGCAAACGCACGCTCCTTCTGGTGCCCCCCATGCTCTCCAGGCCGTCATACAGTCCTGAGGGCACGACCTCACTGCAGGAGGGACCACCGGTCTGGTCCTGCCAACTGTGACAGACACGGTGCTGACAAAGTCCCGGCCATCAGGCTTCCGACCGCACAGCCACACAATCGCACCTGAAGTGGACGCTCAGCCACAGGTCACTCCTCCTGAGTGGCCTGGCGGTCTCAGGGCCCCCAGACAGATCGGGGCGGGTGTCACATGGCTGGGAACAACCCAGCACCCCACGCAAAAACGACCACGGAGCAGTGGCAAGCCTCCACGTGTGACAGGTGGCCCATCAATAGCCATCTAGGGACACACCAGGACACCAGGCAGTAAGTCACACAAACCAGTAAAAGTAGCATCACACATACTCAGGGTGTGTGGGGTATGCAGATGTTCAGTGTGCTGTGTTTGTGTGCATGTGCTCATGTTTGCGTGTGCACATGTGTGCACACGCACGTGGGGGTTCATGAGCATTTATGAGGGTATCGGTACTTGAAGTCACAGGGGCTTTCCATCCCATCATCGGTACGGGGTTTTTTTGCTTAAGGCAGCAAGTCGGCGATAGTGGGGCGTGAGAATGATCACAGCCATGCGAACACACTCACCCCGGTGCACGTGAGGGTCCGTGTCCGATTGTGAGCTTTGTTATGGATGAACTTGGTGGTTCCATCTTCAGCTACCCCGTCCACTTTAACAGTCATGGAAAAATTTGTCTGAACAGACGTTTCTACAAAAGAAAGACAGGCAATGTCAGGGACCACGTGGGGCGTATCACACCGACAAGGTGCCTGCCTGGCTCTGCGACGACCCAGGGCCGCAGCATCCTTGAAAAGCCCGCCCTGCCAGCCAGGTGAGGACACTGTGTTAGCACCGCCGCTCCCGCCCCCGGGGACCCTGTCAGAGCCCGCCCTTCGGCTCCATCAGTCACTTACTGGAAGGACAAACGTTTCACGGCTAATGGATCATTTGCTGTTTCCCACGCTGATTTTTAACTTACCTTTATACCAGTATTAAAGAATAGATTCACAGTATGTTTTCTGGTACATACTTTATTTTTCTGATTACATGCTCGTTGTTTTAAAAAAACAGAGGACAAACACTATGAAGACGGCATGAGACCCTCCAAGCCGCCACCTAGAAACCGTAGCACCGTGCACGGTCCAGCCTCCCAGACCCTCTTCTAGACCTGCCCATACACAGTTGACACTGAGTTTATCTTTGTAAAATATCACCCAAAAGGGGGCTGTTTTCTAATACGTGTTTTTTCACTTAATTTACTGTGGTCAAGGGTTCTTTTCAAATTCTTTCTCAACAAAAGCACCTCACCTGGATCCCGGAACACTGAAGACACCTCGGTGGCCACTCTCTCAGCCCTCCGGGGACAGCGCACAGCCAGCGCCGTTCTCGGGGAACAGAGCTCGTCCGCTGTAAACCAGGGGTGCTCTGGGGAGGTGCAGCCTGGGCACCACCGAAATGTCAAGGCCATGTGGTTCCTGCTGCGGGATCCGTCGGAGCACCCCTGGCCTGCACCCACCAGATACCAGCAGCTCCTGCTTCTCCCCAGTTGTGACAATCAGAAGGTCACACGTCTCCAGACATCGCCACATGTCCCTGGGGGACAGGCCTACGGCCTTGGGGCACCGGCACCTGATTTCCTCCAGAACCCCCTGCGAGAGCTGTGGCGGCAGCACCTGCGCCCGCAGCCACCAGGCTGCGCTGACCGGCTCTCCCTGCGGGCTGCGTCGTCACCTGCTCGGAAGGACGACGGAGGACAGAGAAGGGGCTTCCGACCTGCCGCCGCCACCGAGAGCAGAGACCACCCGTGTAACCCACCTTTGAACACCTGTTCAAAGGCCTTAAAGCTCTTTCGACTTTTCGAATATGGCGCTCTGCGCAAAGAACACTCAGACCAGGCGTCAGGCTGCGTACCTCGGGACTGATTCAACTCCACGACGCACGTCAGCCACAGTTGCTGGTTGTAGGCGGACAGTGGATTTGAATGCACTTCGAATGCCTTTGGCTGAAGGAAAAAGAAAAGTTAAGTAAGCCATGTGACCTGTTCATTGTATCTACCAAGTAACTCACCTTCACACCCAAAATTTACATTAAGCAAAACGGTTTGAGCGTTCGTGCCGAAATAATTTTCCTTTTGACAACGTAAGTGAAATCCTCCGCCTCCCCGAACAAGGAAAGACTGACTCTCCGTCATAATCCCCTCCGCCTCTCCCGAAACCCTCTCCGCAGGTAGCACCCACCACCCACAGCCCTGGGATGACACTCCTACCTAAACACAAAAAAAGGCGATCTCGGAGAAAAAACTGGAAGTACGCATGACGAGACACATAACAAGGACACCCAAGGAATACGTTCGCAAGAATCTTGATTTAGCGTCAATATGCCAGGCACATCACCGTTTGATGGCTCTTTTCAGCTTTAGAAAAGTCTTAACACCCTTGGAGAGAAAAACTAGAGGGGACCACACTGCCGGTAAGACTTCTGCAGTGTCCGCTGGAGAACACAGCCCTGCTGTCTAGAGGTGGGGGCCATGGAGGAAACGGCTCGGGCAGCCCACCCATGGTCCCGAAGGAAAGCGCTGTGTGCACACGCCGTCCGTGGACGCCACGTGTGTGTGCTCTGTGCTGTGACCCTTGTGGAGGCCTCCGTAAAACTCTGTGACCAAGGTATGCCCCGCAGCCACCTGCACGACACAGTCTACCGCAGGTAATCTGCCGTCCTTCCGGAGGGAGGGTGGTCCTTTGGAGCACGTCAGTCCTGTGGGCAGGCTGCCACATTCCGTGTCTTTGCAAAAGCTGACACTCGAGAGACAGAGTGTTTACAGATCCAACTACGGCCAGGAAGGCCCTGGCTGCACCTCTCCAGATCAGAGGCGCGGGCTCGGAGCTAAGGAAAATAAGGAAATGCCGAGAAAAGAGGCTGCGTAGGGGGCCCTTTCAAGCCAGCAGGAACAAAAAGGAGAATTAAAAGGTGTGAGTTTTAGGACATTTTTCTCCTTTTGCCCTTTTGAAAACTGTCAGGTGGAAATGTAGCAGGGAGCTGGGAGGACAGACAAGGGGGTCCTTGAGGTCAGAGAATCAGCGGTAAACCACACACATGAGATGCAAGGCCAGGGCGTCCAGTTTACAGATGAAGATTATGTCAGATACACAGAAAAAGAAAGAGGCTTAGCTGTTCGGGCTCTCACAAGCTAGTCTTTATTAAAGAATACCAAAAATCTCCAGTTGGAAAGACTTTTGTTCTTCTCTAAAGGTGGTGAAAAATCAAGGCAAATTTAAAAAAAGAAGAAAAAAGGATATTTCATTTAAACTGAGTTCAAGCAAAGAATACCGAAAGAGCTTTACTGTTGGAAACCGAACGCAGGGCCACGTCTCGGGCGGAAACCGAGTGAGCGCGGCTGTCAGAGCCGACGGCCAGGACGAGGTGAGCAGCCTTTGGAAATGAACTGCTGCTCCCTGGGCGTTACCACCCGTCCCTTCCCAGGCCCGAGGCATTTATCACGCAGAAAAGGCCCTTTTAGCAAACGAGCACTGGGGGCCTGCCACTCAGAGTGGGGCAAGAGACAGGTGTGGCCTGAGAGGCAGACTGCGGGACCCCCTCCAGCAGGGCCATGTCCCGCGACCCGGAAGTGCACACGGCCTGTTGTCTGCCACTCAGACCCCGTCTTACCTGTTTGCTATTATTTAGTGAAATGTAAGCTTCAGAAGTCTGGATCACTTTGGGCCCTAAAGTGTGACAGAGAAGGAAAAAAGTAGGTTATAGTCTATGCAGATAATTAATTTATTGGCTTTTTTCAAATGCCAACGAAGACATGTATTACACGGAGGTGATCTTCTTTTCCTGGGCTGTCCTAGAGGTGTCGCATCTGCGTAAGATGGCCAACCACACAAACACGGACACACAGGGCCCACTCGGCAGCACGCCGTGACTCCCCCAACACAGGTGAGCCCAGTGTGAGCGCCACATGATGCACACGGCGTCCATCCGTCCATCCATCCGTCCGTCTGTACAGGAGCCGCTCCTCCGCTCTGGGCGGAGCAGCCACAACACCAAGAGCGTCTCTGTGGTTTACAGACCGTGGAGACTTCTGCCCAAAACTGAGACACATTTATCTGTTCATCCAAGGAATCCAGTCTTCCAAAAATATTTATTAAGTAGAGAATACTAAAAGAACATTATCGCTAAGGCTTTTTCCTGAAATAACAGATACGGAAGCTTCACAGAATCTTACAAGGCAATTTTTAGAGCTTCAGCCTTAAAAGAGGTGACCGAAGGAAACTCTGTGGATCTGGTTCCAATTTAATTTTGAACTGCATTTGCTCTGAAACACATCGCTCAGCTTGAGGCCAGCTTCCGGAGCTGCGTCAGTGACGGTCCCCAGCCGGCTGCTGGGCCACTGGGCCGCTGGGCTGCTGGGCCCGTGTCTCTGGAGAACCCGGACACAGGGACAGGGCAGTAAGAAGGAGTTTCCTCCGTCTTGGTTCCGGGGTTTCTGGGACGGGCTCCCTGCCCTGCTTTGATTTAAAGATGCTAATGAGCCTGCGTCCAGTAGCGAAGAGAGCACCAGACAGTCCAGGAAAGTAAGCAGAAAACCTCTGGCGGCTACTCCTGATCAACCACTTGCAAGCAGCAAGGAGCTAAGTGGCTCCATTTATGACACTTTAGAGCATTTTTGCTAAACTAACAAGTGTAATGAGGTTGGCTGAACCCTGCATGACCTACGGAGACAGTGATGGCCTCCGGAGGCAGATGCCTCAAGGACAACACTGAGACTCCTCAGGACCAACCCCCTTTGCTTCTAGAACTCTGACTGGACTCACGCCCCGCAGGCCCCTAGAGGCGAAGTACAAAGGGTGACCCAAGAGGGGGTGTGCTCTACCCCCAAAACTGCTTGAGTTCTCTGATCTGCACAGACAGAAATCAGAGAAGGGGAAGGGGAAGGGACGTGAGGTTGGATCGGGCCAAGCAAAGGGATATGGGCCCACTCCGCGGCGATTCTTCACTGAAAGCTGGAGCTCGGGGGTGAGCGAGGACCCTAACAGTTTGGTTGGTTGGTTGGCTAAAGCATGGTCCGGAGGGTGGTCCCAGGTATGTGAATTAGAAGTGCCGCGCCTGCCTCGACTGAATGTCGAGGAAGGGATTCCAAGGCCGGGAGACGGGCCTATTAGGGTGGAGCTGTCCTTTAAGACCCACTGGGAGCGTCCAGAGACGCTGCTCACCGTCACCGCCAAAAACCAGCGAGGGGACCCCAGCCCCCTCACAGCTCCCCGGCAGCCCTTCTCCGCAGGCCGGGCCTCTCCACTGTGGGCGCCGTGGCCACTGAACTGGGAAAACACTACACGAAGGCGTAACTGGTAAGACTGGGCGTGGCACCGCTGTGACCCCTAGTGCCCCCCCGCCCTCCCCCAAAATGTTTGCTCCTTGTCCCCTAGAGGTCTTGCTTCCACCGGGAGACACAGCAGTGATGCCGCCGACCTGGAAGCTAAGATGGCCCCGGGCCACGGTGGGCTCCTCCTGCCTCCGAATCAGCAGGCAGAGAAGGGGGTCCCTGAGCCGGCCGGGGGCCTGAGGCCGACCGCCCAGGGGACTGGATGGCTGCTTCGCAGCGGCGGTGGGCCCGGGAGGCAGGAAAGGGCTCAGGGCGTCCCCTAGTGCTGTCCTGCCTGCGACGACGGTCAACGGCCAACCACAGCCCAGTCCAAGGGCCACGGAAGGCCCAGGCCCTTCAGGAACGGGGTCGGGGTCGTCCCACCAGGTAAAGAACCGCGACCACCTGAGACGCCTGCTGAAGGCAAAGGGCATGGGGAAAGGACGGTGGAGTGGGAGTTACGAATCCCAGCTGGGACCGCAGCGGAACTGGTGACAGAAACAAGGACTGTCGCTGTCACGAGCATTTCCTCCTCCTTTTGTCCTGAATACGTCTGTGTGTGCGTGCAGGTACGTACGTTGAGCAGGCACCTGTTTTCACCCCTCTCTCATTCCCTCATCGAGCGACTCAAGCTGCACTGACACTGGCGACTTGGTGACACAGCACGTGGGCACCGCTGCCTCCACATCACGGTGCTGGGGCCACAGAGGGTGACGCGGAGCGAACGTCGCCCCAGGACCCCACCTCCCCCTCCGGGGCGGGCCTGTGTCCGGCTGCGCGCAGGACAGCTGCGTGATGTCCCTGCTACCGTCTTCAGGACTGGGGATCAATCACGGCATAAGGGGGTGCCCGTGGAGGCCGAGCAGACGAGGGGTGGCCTGGCGACGGAATTTTCTATGTCAGCTGGGCCACGGGGTGCCGGGCCACGGGGTGAAACGCCACTCTACGTGTGGGGGGAGGCTGCTTCGGGGTGAGGTGAGCACTGCAGGGGTAGACGAGTCACGCAGACCGCCCTCCCCAGCGTGGCGGGCCCCACCCAACTAACTGCAGCCTGAACGGGACAGAAGAGGCCGAGGAAGGGAGAATGTGCTCTCTCCCCCTGGCTGCCTTCGGGCTTGGACTCAGCACCAGCCATCCTGCTTCTCGGGCCGCAACCACAGCGTGCACGTTCCAGGGCCCCCACTGTCCCACGGGCCAGGTCCTCACGGTGACCCCGGGCCTGCACACACCCTCCCGCCGGTCTGTCTCCCTGGAGAGCCCTGCCGGATACCAGCCTCCACGGAGAGAAGGACAGTGAGAAAGCCCGGCCATTGTTCTTCCTCTCTCAGCCTTGACGCCCAGGGCCTGCAGGCGTGGAGAAGAAGGTCAGACAGGACCCCGGACGTGTGAGGCAGCCAGTGCTCGCAGAGTCAGGAGCTGCCTGAGGTCCGTAGGACTGGAGACCTTGAGAATATTAATGCCCCCTACCAATCTGAAGGGGCAACTGTGAAAACCAGGGAAGGTCACAGATGTGTCCCGTGCTGGGGTTCCTGCAACTGCTGTCCCTCGACGATTCCACGAGAAGGACGACGAGAGGGACCACGGCTGCCGCTGTCCCCCGTCTGCAGCAGCAGCAGCCCCTCGATGACCGCCCGGTCCTCGGCTTCCACACCCACCCAGTGACGCAGGTCTCAGTGGAGGCTGAGGACCGAGTCTTTGGAGGCACACTCCACACAATGCCAGCTTCGAGCATTGCCTTTGAAACGGCCCCGTGCGACCCGTTTCTCAGAGATGGGAAACCATCTCTGAGGGCCAGGGCAGTCGGCGGGTTTCACGAGGTTCCCAGAAAGCCGGATCCCTTCCCTTCAAACTGCGTGCCGGGGACCACAGGGCGCCCGGGGCCCTGATGACAGGGCCCCCTCCTGTCAGGAAGCTGGGCGTCAGCAGAACAGCCTCCCCCTGCCCTGCGGCCACCCCAGCCCTGAGCTCCCAGCATCACACGCCCTCCCCACCACGTGCTGGCTGGACGGTCTCTATGGTCCTTCTCCCACGCCAGCCAGCGTGCTCTGGGTTCCTCAGTGACCAGCAGGGGCCCAGCACACAACCGTCTCTCCAGAAATGTTTGTCCAAGAGAAGGCACATGGTCAAGGCCGCCCAGGGCTGCCGCAGTGAACTCAGGCTCTGGCTGCTGTGCAGGGTAGGACCAGGGTCCCCCCTCCACCTAGCGGGTGCAGAGAGAAACGGGCTGCACCCTCCCCGATGGGCCCCTGGCAGGTGAGAGCAGGTGGGTGCAGCTGGGCCAGGCTAGAAAAGCACCGCCCCACGCCGACTGCGTGTGACAAAACGACCCCAACCTGTGCCTTACCTTTGATCCCGACGAAGACGGTCAGGCCAAAACAGACGAAGAAGACGACGAACACGAGGACAAAGTGGCGCTTGGAGAGCGTGTACAGCCGCATGGGGGCCAGCCTGTGGAGCAGAAGCCAGTGGGTGAGGGGGGCCCTCCCCACCTGCAAGCCCTCGCCTCAGAGTCAGACCTACTCTAAAACCGGGCGACCCACCCGGAAAACAGTCTGATGACCTCCGTGCCCACTACAGGGGGTGGGCAACTTCCCGGTGCGCCAGGGGTCAAGCGCTCTGTGCAGAGGCCCTGCCACCCTGGTCCGCACAGCGCCAGCGGCACCCCGCTCCGCATGGCCTAGCACTGCGCTGCTGCGGCTCCCGCACCCACCCCATCATCGGCAGCGGCCGACCCTCCCTACACACCCCGCCACACTCGCGCACACGCAGCTGTGACTGCCTGTCACGACCGAGCCCAGACCGGGTCCGCGGGGGCCACCAGCACCACACTTCCCTCGCTGGCCCCCCCCGCTAGCCCACAGCTTTGCTCCCTGCCCGGAGCCCCTCACAATCCAAGACCCCTCACTTGCGTCACCCATCGTGATGTGCTTCAGCCTGACCTTCTCTGTGGGGTGGGGTTCAGTTCTGTTCTTTTTAATTCTCACCCAGAGACATTTTTTCATTGCTTGTACAGAGAAAGAAACATCAATGCGAGAGAGAAGCACTGATTGGTTGCCTCCCCTCTGTGCCCCAGCCAGGGATCATCTGCACCCAGACCAGGGATGAAACCTGCCACCTAGGCATGTGCCCTGACTGGGAATCGAACCTGCAACTTTTTGGTTATAGGACAATGCTCCAACCAACTGAGGCATACCGGCCAGGGCTGTGGGGTTTGGTTTTGATGCACAAAGCAAGCTGCCCGCAGTTTTCTGTGACTTAACAGCAGTACGGAACCCTGTCCTCACAAGGACCCTCTCTCTGGTCCCCTCCAGGTCTCCCCACTGTGTCCCTGGGTCAGGAGAAAACCGTGTAGTAGCAGGTGCCATTTCTTTTAAAACTCCCTCCATCAGAGGCAGGGAAACAAAGGGAAAATCTGCAAAGGACCAGAAGACACATGTTTGAGAGTTGGCGGGCCACGCGGTCTCTGTCTCAAGTCCTCAACACAGCCCCAGATGTGACATAAACCCATGTACGTGGCTGTTTTAATTCAGCCCTCCCACAGAGAGACAGCTGGCCTCTCCCCTAGAACCCTTCTGGCCTTGGCAGCCGAGACAGCAGGAAGGAGTTTCTCCAGCCTCACAGACAGATAACAATACCCTCTCGCCCCGTGTGCCACTGGTTGGGAGAGGGGGAGGGACAGCCTTCGAACCACCCACAGAGCATCAGGCTGTTTGCTTTTGTGGCCTGAGGCTCACACGGCTGTGTACACACACACCCTCTCCCTTACAGGGCTGGGGACTCCAGTTCTGCAGCAGGAAACCCATGGGACCGTATCTCAGGGCAAAGGTGGGGCCCATAAGCCACCGTCTCTTGCCCCTGTGACGTGGCTTTGCTGATACAAGGTCAGCTCTCCCCAACAGGACCTGCCAGGGCACGTGACCATGCTGACCAGGTTCGCAGTGAAGAAATAAAGGAACGAGTGCCTTGGTCCTCTCCTTTAGGACTCGGGCCCAAAGGCTGGGCCACGTGGGGCCCTGCTGTGAGGGAGACGAGCCACCTAGTGGGTTAAGTGGCCTGAGTCCAGCGAGATTCTAGATCCCGAGATGGCGAGGCTCGACGGCCCCAAACATCAGAGCCAGAAGTTACCTCGGGGGAAGCCCGACCCCTCCCATTTGCACACGGGGAGACTGAGGCCTAGAGACACAGGACACTCGCCCAAGATGTCACAGCTCTTGCTCCTCGGCAGGAACTGCCACACCCTGGGAAAGGGGCTCCAGGAAGCAGGACAGAGCTGAGGGGACCCAGCTCCATGAACGCCCTTCTGGGGGAGCCCTATGGAATGCAGGGCTGGCGGAGAACAAGGTCTCCTTTGTCACTTGCCTGCCACCTCCCAGTGTCCGGGCTGTGGGTACTTCCTTCACAGTGCGTTAAATACCTGCCTAAGACTGCCGAAGGGAAGATTCCCACACAGTGGCACGGGGCCTTCTCACACAAAGCTGAGCAGGCTCAACAGCAGGGAAATGCAAAGAGTCGGGGGTTGGCAGCGCGCTGGTCTCCGAGTTCTGATGGACGTGCTTGGCTCGGAGACGCTACCGTGAGGCACGCAGGCGGAGGGTGTGCAGACACGCTCTGCACTGTCCTGGCCACGCTGCTGTAAACCCAAAGTCCCCTAAAAGACTATACGAGGTCACCCATGGTGCCCCGTCTGCGCCTCTCAGGGTACCTGGCCCCTCATGAGGCCAAGGCTTTAAGGACTAAGGGCTCCCAGCAGAGGTGAAAGCAGAGAGATCACTTGGGAGCAGAGAAAAACAGAAGAAGAATACTGCTATTTAAATTTTCTTTTGGATTTTACTTACTTTTAGACAGAGGGGAAGGGAGGGAGAAAGAGAGGGAGAGAAACATCAATGTGTGGTGGCCTCTCACACCCCGCCCCCACTGGGGACCTGGCCCATAACCCGGGCATGTGCCCTGACTGGAACAGAACTGGCGACCTTTCGGTTTGCAGGCCGGCGCTCACACCAGTCAGAGCAGAAGAGTGCTATTTCAATTTCTGATTTTTAAAACACATTATCAATGATTGATATAAAAGCACAGTTATTCAGCAGGTGAGAAGGAATGCTGCGAAGAGAGTTAAGGGAGGGAGGAAGGGATCATTCCTCTTTCCTTAAAATTTCCTCTTAAATTGATTTTACTAGAAAATGTCCCGGTTCAGGAAACTAGAAAATATTGGAAAATCAAGCATCACCCAGCTCAGAGGAAGGCACAGAAAAAAAAAGGCCCTGCTTGAGAAAATGTCAGCGGCCCACCACCCGCACCGACCAGACTGCTGGGACAGGGCGGGCAACGCGCCTCCTTCCTGCGGCAGCTCCAGCTTCTTGACAAGCAAACCCCTCCAGCCTCCTCACTCTGGGAGGTCTGGGGCGCAGGACCCTCTCCGGCCACCGGGTGCCACGGTCGGGGACAGCAGCATAGCACAACTCCACGTGACGATGTCTCTCTGGCCACTGCTCTTTCTGCTCTTGACTTCTCGTCTCAAAGCTTCGCAGCAGTTCACCAAAAAACCAGAGACTCGGACACCGAAACGCCAGTGAGTTTCCAATGAGCAAGCCAACCTACACCAGCAGCCGGCACGTCCTGGTAAGCAGACAGCTTTGGCGCTCCGTGATCAGGCCACAGATGAGAGGAGTATTTTTTCACAGGCAAGATGTGATGCAGAAAGTGCCCACAGCCAACCACCGGGAGGCCTCCTCGTCGTCACCAGATCCCGGCTCCAGATCCGGGACACACACAGCGCTGCGTGGGCTCTGCCGCTGCAGACCCACTTCCCCTTCAACGATCTTCCCACCTCCGGGAACCACCCCTGACCTTCCGAATCGTTGCTTCATCTTTCTGAGGTACCACTAGCACCCCCACTCCTCACCCCCAGGCGAGAGAGCCCAGGGTTGGGAAGGCAGGATCACAAAGCTGCTAAGCAGCAGAGGCAGGATGCAAGCCGGGTGTCAGGATCCCAGGCTTACATCCCATATGCTCCCCCGCACAGCCAAGCCAGACCCCGGAACAGCCCACTCACACCCCTGCTGGAACGGCTTCTTCTGCCCCCCCAACCCCAAACGGTCCAAACCTGACCCAGCATCCATGGCTCACCTGCATGTCCCACCTGCCACGCAGCTTCCCCTCGCTTCCCCACCTCTCATGGAGGCCCACGGGTCTTTTTTAAACACTTTATTTATTCATTTTTAGCAGGGCCGGTGAGAGGGAAAGAAACATGGATGTGACAGAGAAGCATCGATCAGTTGCCTCTTGCTTGTACCCCAACTGGGGACCCGGCCTGCAACCCAGGCATGTGCCCCAACTGGGAATCGAACCTGCAACTTTTTGCTTTGAGGGGTGAGGCTCATCAAACTGGGCTGTGCTGGTTCAAACCGTTACAACGCACGTGGTCTGCACGACACAGCTGAGCGCATGCGGACAGAGTGTCAGCCCTCCTGCACAGACAGCGGCCGCGTGACAGGCGTTTAGGAAATGTCCACTCAGCGTCCACAGGTCGGCTCGCAGGTGTTCGCCTTGTTCCCTCATGTGGGTGCTGAGATGCCCGGGAGCAGGGAAGGGGCCTCCCACACACCTGGCCAGACCCAGCACAGCACCTGGTGAACCCTGCACCCAGACGGCCAGAGCGGGGAGCCTTCCTGCAAGGCCCTGCCAGCTCGGTGCCTCTCAGCTTCTCCTCCTACCGAGACCCGCCGTCCATCTCCCTCCTGGGGCCCGTGCACCCTATCCCAGCGGGCACCCGACACTCACACTCCACAGTTCCGGCCTGGTCGGAGCCCCCAGGCCCTTGCCATGGACGGACTGTTCCCTTAGGGCCAGCTAGGACTCTTCCGGTGCCTTCTAAATTAACTCCACTTTCATGAGCGATTTAAAATATCCCAGACACTTTTCCTAGAGAAACTAAAAACACTCCTATTGGGAAGCCACACCTGAGGCCGTGGCCGCAGTCCACATCGCTGTCCGCCTTGCTGTCCCTCACTGCGCGCATCCATAACCACATAACCACGGCCCCAGGGCCCACTTCCCAACGAGGGCAGGTCTGTGCAGACTGCGGTTCTGGCGAGAAGACGCTGGAAAGCTGTCCGCAGGGCCCTCCTCGCCAAAGACCCCCACCGTCTCCCCGGGACACGTGTGCACGACACTGCCCTTCCCCGCTCCTCTCGCCCCCTCTCCCTCCCTCCGCAGCCCGTGTCCTGCTTCCAGCTCCAGAGACGAGGAACACACCAGCAACTCCACATTCACGCCTCAGCCCATCTACACTCCAGATTTACAAGAAAGGCCTGCCTGGCGCCTCCACTTGGGTACCTCGTCAGCATCTCAAGCGTGATGCCTCTAAAATCAGACTCCCGATCTTCCAGTGACCCTGACCTGTAGTGTTCCCACCACAGGAAGTGGCCACTCTGACCTTCTCGGTGCTCAGGCCAGAAGCCACGAGTCACCTTTGACATCGTCTCTCCCTCGCTCCCCACATCCAACGTACCAACAAAGCCTTTGAAACACACTGCGACCCAGCCCTCCTCCCAGCCCCGGGCCGGCCTCGGCCACCTCTTGCTGGCCTGCAGCAGCCTCCGCTGGCTTCCTGCTTCCACCCTCCGCACCCAGCTCCACTCTCCTCCCAGCCGCTCCAGGGACAGCCGGTGTGTTCGTCCTCAGTTCAAAACGCTCCGTCTCAGCGACTTCTCCGTCACTCAGAGCGACAGCAAGCACTTCCCGACCAGTTGCCAGTGACCCGCCTGTTACATGTTCACGCGTGTTTACTTCTGTGGACACAACCTGCCCACTATCATACCTACTTCACTCTAAAGAAGGAACAGGAGCCCCGGGGGATGCAGGGCTGTTCTTGACGCTGCCGCCTGCTGTGTGTCCAGGGCCGCTGTCTGAACCACTCCCACCCGGGTCCCCTGCCAGCAAGACCAGCCTCCTGTAACAGAGGCCACAAATGCCGGACCCGCGCCTCCCAGCCTTCTTCCCCACTGGGGCGCAGAACCCGCGGGAAATCTACCAGGTGCTGCAAGAAAGGCTTGCCCACCTAATGCAGAGACGGACGACAGGGAACCCACCCTCCCCGTCTCCAATGGACATGACTGTGCACACAGGCGCTGCCCCAGGGGCCGCAGCCACAGCACACGTAAGACGGTGGACACGGCCAACAGGCCCGGGACGGAGAGAGGAGTGACGGAGACCACCCAGGGTGCCAGGGACACGGAGGCACCGGACCAACCCTGGATGTGCCCTGCTCGGTGTCTGGAGACCCCTGCTGTTTAGGTGGCTCTGCACGACACATTCGATTAGGATGGAAGGCTCCCCTCGACGTGCACACCCAAACACTGAGCGACAGTGAAATGAACTCAGGGCACAAAGTCGCACAGGCACAGGAGCTGCCCCGTCAGCACAGGAGACCGCCGCCCCCCATCCCTGTCACCATGCGGTGCCCTTCCTCCTTCCATGGCCATGTCACTCGTCCTTCCCGCTCCGCCACCCCTCCTTCCAGCCCACGCACCTACCCCTCCCAGCCCACACTCAGCACCTGCCTCCCAGCCACTGGGAAAGCGGCGGCCTCCGCGCCCGCAGGACAGGAGGACTCACCCGCCGCTGGGCGTCCTCGTGGGTGACAAGTGCTCACACGCTTTCAGGCCCCCCGGTCGCGGGGCTCCTCGGCCGCTCGGGGCTCAGTGCTGTGTCTTATGAACGGCGGACGTTCAGTGACAACCAACTCCTTTCCCACCCACGCACTCGTCCCTGCTTTTACTCTGGTTTTCCACACGTTCTGTTATCTTCCCTATGAGAAGTCACCCACCCGCAATTCGCAAAATTTAACTGTCTTCTCCCAAAGATGTCTTTCAATGTTTTCATGGCACTGGCCCTTGCCCTCTATGCCGCACGCGGGCTACCGCAGCCCCAGGCAGGTGCCGTCTGCCAGCACAGCAGTCCCGCCGGCTGCGCACCCTCGGTCACGCGGGCCTCCCTCCCGCTCCCGCAGCTGGAAAGCCAGTGAGCCCACCAGGGCGGCTCAAAGCTCCAGACTCGCTGGGGCCCCCCTGACGGCTCCCACTATGCACTTCTCCCCCACGCGGGCCCCCTACGAGGTGCTAAAGCAGCACCAGAAAGAAAAGTGGGAGGCTAGCGCTCAGTGAGCCTCTTCCTGGGCTGGAGCGGGGTGGCCGCCAACAGAGACTTGGGTGAGCAGGAACCGGGAGAAAAGCCCTCCAGGTGCGGTCCTTCAGCGACCTGGGGAAATGGGAGGGACAGCCAGCACCAGCCCTGCCTTTTACAGAGCCCCAGGGCGGCCAGACGCAACAGGTCGGGAGGAAGCTACACCCGGGAGGCCTTCGCCGGTACACCGTTAACCTGTCCCGTCAAGTCACAGCACCGACAGTTCGCTGCCGCAAATTCCGCTGGCTGTTCCGACTCATGCGCAGTTCCCCCTCAAGAACTAAACACTAGCATCGGCAGTGGAAAGGGACTTTCACTCCCGGTTCCCTCTCCTTTTAGTGAAGGTTTCATTTTTCCTGTAATCTATATAAAAATAATCCCTTCTCCATGGTCCAAAGTGCCGGTCGAGTGCCGGTCAGCCTGGGCGCGAATCCTGGACCCCCCACTTCCTAGGCAGGTGAGCACGGGCATCCGTGTGGTGGTCGCGTGTCAGTGAGAGACAATCAGAACGCCCACAGGGCGGCCGGGAGGCACCAATGCAGTACCGACGTGCTCAGCGCAGCAGAGCACGGAACTCGCGCGCGGTAGTTCTAACGGTAGTTGGTTGTGCTCTTCCCCACCCCAGCTTTGTCCTTTTTAACAAGTCTGCTTTCATCCCACCAATATCCCTGAAGATCCACTCTCCCATCCGGAACCCGAGTTCAGAACCCAACCAACTGGAGGGAAGGGCAGGAGCAGCTGGCATTCCCCAAGCCCCTCCTTGGTGCCAGGCCAGGCGCTTCCCGAGGAAGCAGGTACTGCCAGCCCATTTTACATACAGGGAAACAGAGGCTCTGAGGAGGGTATCTCCCATTGAGGGCCCAGCCAGCAGGAGGTGCAGGTGGGACTTGATCCCACAAGGGCGGGGGCAGAAAGGTGGCCCACCACTCCCTCACGCTCACTCCTTGGCCCCTCACCAAAGCCTTTCCTTTTAAACCCTTCCATGGAATGGGTTTGGAGAAGAAGCTCTGAGGGGAGGCACAGAATAAGAACTCTGAAATTTCCGTCAACCCACTTGAATATATTACGAATAATTTATCTGCAGCTATTCAGAAAGGCCATCAGGCAAACAGTGAAAGCCCAACAAGCTCCAAGTGTATTTTAATGAACAAACCACGGATTCACGTGTCTCCCTGCTGGGCTGCAAGCCCGTGACTCACTCCCCGGAGCACACTGGTTAGGTGACCGGCGACCTGCCCAGGGCAAACAAGCAGGCTGCACTCTGGCGAACGCAGGGCCACGAGGCACTGCAGTCCAGGGGGTAAGAGGCTGGGAGCTGGAGGCTGAGGGCCTGGCTGCGAGGCCCTTTCACCACTGACCGGCAGCGTAACCTGGGGCGAGTGCCCTCACACCCTCTCGGGACCTCAGGCTCCCGAACTGCAACACTGAGGAAGCTGAGGGACACCCCTCCCAGGACTGCGCGACAAACACACCAGCTGCTACATGAAGGCCCCCGCTCAGTCACCACCACTGACTGGTACTGAGCGGCAGAAGAGCACACGCCCAGTGTGGGCTCCGCAGCCGACTACCCGGCCTCGGCCTCAGCTCTGCACCTGACTGGCGTGAACCTGAGAAACCCTCTCGACTTCTCCGCACCTCATTCTCCCATCTGCCAAGTGGGGATAAGGAAAAGCTTCTTCGGAGGTAGTGGGGGGGAGGTGAACATGAAATGATGTATACGAAGCACTTGTAACAGCAGCCGGTACAAAGCCAACACTCCGTTATCTCTTATTAGTCCTGGAGATCATTTTGGTACAGAAAAAAATAAAAATAAAAACAAAAACAGACTATTCTAAGGGACAAACCCCAAAAAACTGAGGTGGCAGGACCAGGATGCTGACCCAGGTCTGGAGTTCCCTCTGGCCCTGGGACAAGCCTGGGACACAGAAGCCACCGCAGGGCCACACAGTGGCCATTGCTCTGTGCCACCAGGAGGGGAGTCTAGTTTACACACATCTTCCCTTAAATGCCCAAGGATGAGAGAGACTTGGGAAACACACTCTTTAAAAAACAGGTTGTAAAGACCAAGCAAGACACACGTGAAACGCCAGCCCTATGAAGTCTGCAGAGCAATGCTACAGTCGGAGCAGAGCAGCCAATGACCCTGGGGAGCCCCAGCTGTCCGGCCAGTGGCTCAACAGGAAGTCCCAAAACACCAGGTTGAGACCGCCCTGCGTCCCTCCCCCGAACCTCTCACTTCCCTGGCGTCATCAGAAAAGGAATGGAGTCCGCAGGGCATGTGACGGTAAAGCTTTCAGCACTGGAAATGCTTTATTCTGATGTGTTTGGATGGCCCTCTCTCCTGTCCTTTTAAAAAGAGTCGGCTGGGCAGAGGGGAGCAGGGAGTCCCAGACACCTGCACACCGCAGGCCCGGGCTGAACGTCGCCCCCACCTCTGTGCTCTCCATCCTCCCCACCCCATTCTTCCTCCAGCTTCTCTTCCTGCTCCCGTAACCTGTTGTCATTCTCTGTGCATCCACAGTCACATCCGACAACAAGAGCACTTTGACCCCACCGGGCACACAGTACACCCTCTGGATGTTCAGGCTGGTTTTCTCCTCGGATTTCCATTTGCTCTTCCAAGACCTTTTCCCATTGCCAGGTCGGTGCCATTCTGAACCCCAGACGGTGGCTGGCTGACCTCCAGACAGCCACATCCACCATCAGGCCCCTTCCTCCCTCCACAGCGCTTGGTGCACCGCCTCCAGGAGCATCCGTACTGCCCCCGCCCCACAGCGGCACAGACCGCCACTCAGTCGCGGAACCGGCAGCGCTGGACTCCAGCAGAAGACCTGGACTGCGGTGCTGGCTGCCACCCACACCTCGTCAGCCCCTCTGCCTCTCTGAGTCCTACGAAAAGGGTTAACACCAGCCTCAACAGCAAGGGCTGCGGGGTGGACCCAGGAAGATTCCTGTGACAGAACCTCCCAACCAGCTGGCTGTCACTCCCCTACAGGGTCACGACCCGGCACAACGGGCAGAAGGCACCCTTCCTGAGGCAGCCCAGTGGTGCTGGGCACCCAGAAAGGAACAGTGCCCCCCCCCCCCCACACACACACACTGGTGCCAGGCAGCAGTGCGGACCCGCCGCCACCTGGGGCTCAACTCAAAGACCTGAAGCACCTGTGGAGTCTGGTTTCCTACGTGGTGCGAGAGGCAGAAGCTTCCAAGGAAGCCAGAGGAAAAACCTGCCTCCCTCCACCTGGGTTTGCGTTTGGGCCACAGTCTGGGTCTTCCCTGTGTTTGCAGAGTGATCAGCAGAGGTCACCGCAAACCCTGGGGCCGCAGCGCCCCGGGCGCACGGAGAGACACGGAGCTCTGTCTCCAGGCCGCCCCGTACGGCGGGCCCCCGACCCGCAAAGCCGTCCGGGCTGCGGTCCTTCTCCGTGACTCCCCTCTCGACTCTGGCGCTGAACTTCTTTTGAATTCTTCCCCTTTTCTGGCTGCCTCCCTGAGGACACCCCGGGGACTGCCCCGTCAAAAGCAAGCTTTAGGGACAGCGTCTCTGGGGCCCCGGACAGGTTTTTCCTCAATAAAAGCCCTGAACTGTGGACTTCTAAGACTCGGTCTCCTAAAGATCAGAAGACGCGGCGGCAGGCTCCTGACCGTCCAGAGGCCGCCGGCAAGCACGGCGCTTCCCCCGGCGCGGGCGCTTTCGACAGGGAGGCGAAGAACGGCCACCGGCCCGGGCTGGGGCGGGGACGCCGCCTTTGCAGGGCGGGCTGAGCTGGGGTCGGCCGAAGGGTCCCAGGAACGGGCTGCCCAGGGGCGGGACGGGGTCACCCGGCTCTGCTGAGCGTCTCCAGGGGCCTCCTGAGCGCGCTCTAGCCGAGGCCGCTTCCGGAACCCGTACTTGGTCTCCACGGCCACGCCGGGCGGGCGGGCAGGCCGGCCGGCCCTTCGCCGAGATCCCCCATCCCACGCCACGAAGCCCGCCAGCGCCCGCTCCCGGGTCCCCGAGGCTCCACGGGAGCCGAGGGCCCCGCGGCAGGGTTCCCGGGAACCTGACGCCGGAGCCCCAAGTCCGGGCCCGGGCACCCGGGGACCCCTTCGCCCCCCGCCGCCCGTCTTCCCGGGTCTGCACTTACGGTTCCATCGCGGCACCCGGGGCCCGCACCCAGCCCGCGCCCGAGCCCACCCTGCGCCGCACACAGCGGCGGCAGCCACAGGCGCAGCGGGAGCGACAGCGGTCGGGCGCAGCCGGCTCCGTGGAGTTCGTCGGAGCGTGACGCGCGCGGTCACGTGCGCGGAAGCGGCCGGAGCGGCGGGGGCGGGGCCGAGGGAGAGGCCTACGCCGGGACCAACCCGCGGGCTGGGAGGGTCCGGGGCTGAGGGAGGGGGCGCAGCTGCGAACTTGGGGCAAGAGGTTGGGGTGGCGGCGCCGCGCGGCTGGGGGCTGGGGTCGATGGACGAGAGAGGAAGGGGCGCGCGGGTGAGTATCCCCGCCCCGTGCCTCTAGAGCGCAGAGGCCGGCCCTGGGCCAGGGCTCAAAGTTTCGTGAATGAATGAATGAATGACTGGACCCTGATTTCTGTCTTTAGCGGGGCAGGACTGGGCACACACACAATAACTCACCCACTCCCAGACTTCCCGGACATCTCAATGGGCCTAAGAATGGAATCCACAAATACCCTGCGGTTGTCTGCCATACTGCGGTGCCCGAGTTTCTCCGGAAAGAACATCTATAACTTAATATGAAAAGTTTTAAAATTAAAAAAAAAAAAGATTTTATTTATTATTTAGAGAGAGGGGAAGGGAGGAGAAAAGAGAAGAAGAAAAACATTGACGTGAGAGAGAAACATCGATTGGTTGCCTCTCACACGCCCCCAACCGGGGACCTGGTTGCACCGGTTGACCTGGAATCAAACCAGCCATCTGTTGGTTCTCAGGTTGGGGCTCAACCCACTGAGCCACACCAGCCAGGGCTTTGCTTTCTTATCAGTGTACTTGTTCCCCTTTTTTATGGCTGTCTAACAAACTACCCTAACAGATAGTAGCTACGTTAGTTATCTATTACTTCGTAACAAATTACCCCAGAACTTGGTGGCTTGAAACATTTATTTCTTCCAGTTTCCATCAGTCGGGAGTCCAGGTGCAGCCTAATGGGAGCCCTTGGCTCGGGCTCTCTCAAAGACTCAGCCACCAAGGTCGCACAGGTGGCAGGACCCAGCATTGGCCTGAGGCTGCTCTTAGCTCCTTGCCACGCTGGCCGTCCATGGGGCAGCTTACGACATGGCAGCTTTGCTCCGTTGGAGTGAGGAAGTGAGTGGAGCCGGAGAGAGTGAGAGCAAGACGGAAATCACCTCATCTCACAAGGGACGTTGCCTCCCTCCTTCTCTGTTCCTCTCTCTACAAGCAAGTCACGGGTCCACCCCACAGCCACGGGGTGAAGACCACACCAGCGTGTGAAAGCCAGGGGGTGGGGAGGGTCACTGGGGCACTTTAAATGGCACCTACTGCGGTGGCTTGCAACAACAGCTCTCGCTCTCTCAAGTTTCCAGGTGGTGATGGAGCTCAGTGGGGCGGATCCTGCTGGGGGTCACCCTTGCAAATTTTGGTGGAGTCTGGGGACCAGTCCTCTGAGGGCTCAAGTTCCCCCAGCTTGAGCTGGGATGGCTGGAGAGCGGGGCAGCATCCAGGCTGCCTTCCTTCATGCGGCTCCTCCACAGGTTTAGCCCTGGCTTCCTCCGAGGTCTCGGGGAAGTCAGATCTCAAATGCAGGGCCGGTTTCTCCTCGGATGGATGCTCTAAGACCCCAAAGCAGAAGCTGCGGGGCTGCTTGTGACGCAGCCTCAGGCATCACTCAGCATCGCTGCTACCACGTTCCCTTGGTAGAAAGACAGAGCCAGCCCAGATCCGAGGGCAAGGGTCAGCAGCTGCACGAACCCTGCGGGGATCAGCTCTTGGGGGTACGCCATCTTTGGAGACCAGCTATCAGCCTTGCTACATAATGTGTGCTTCCTGTTTCCTTTATCTCCAAAAGCAAGGTAGCTTCGCACAGAACTTTGAGTCCTTTAAAGTTCACATGCATATCTCACTCCATCCTCTTAGCAAATCACTGACACCGAGGCCCCCTTTCCCTCCGTACCTGGCGGTTTCGGTACTTACAGTAACGAAAGTTGGTGAGCAGCCCCAGGACGGCCCAGCCATGCCCACCCCAGGGTCCCACTCTCTCGGCCAGCCCAGCCCTTCCTCATGGCCGCACGGGCTCCCGCTCACGGGGACTCAGTGTCCAGCTCACCGCTCCCCTCCAGCTGCTGTGCCCCAGGCAGCCTGGGAGGCTTTACGTCTCAGTCCCCGTTTTTTATATGGAGACATCCTTTCTTTCGTTCCCAGTATTTGAACGGCACCATCCCACCACCATCCCCATGCCAGCCTTTACACGTCCTCCGCTTTCCTGGGCCTGGCGTGCAGCCTGGTACGGAAAGATGCCTGACACATGTATTGAACCAATGACAGCTGGACTTGTCAGAGGACCGGAAATAGGACCCAGTATATTTCCTAATTGTCTAGGGAATGAGGGACACCTTCCCATGGAAAGAAAGGGAAGGGGCATAGGGGCCATGAGACTGTCAGTAGAAGGGGGAAGCTGAGCCTGCTCCCACCCTCAGGCGAGGGCAACCACTGGCCTGGTTTTCCCGAGTGGCTCCTGGTTTCGTATGGAAAGTCCCATGTCCTAGGACCCCCCCAGTCCCAGCGCGCCAGGACAGATTGTCACCTTACTTACAGCCCACACTTCATTCTGTGACTTACAGGGTGAAGTTGTCTTAACATGTAAAGGGCATCTCAGCTTGGTTCCCTCAGAGACAGAGCCGAGGCAAGCATTTCCCTGTCAACCTGGTGGGCAGCAGGTCTGATCCCCAGGGACAGGGGACAAGGGCATGTGGCGGGGGCTCCGAGTGAACATGAGGGACAGCAAGCTGCCTGGCCTCAGCCCAACGCCGCTGCTTGCTCCATTCTGGTAGGGTCGCTCCAGAGACGGGGACAGAAGTCCCTCTGTCTGGAGCCGCTCCGTGGGCCCTGTCTTACCATCTGCCACCCACGGGTCAACGTTTGACCTACACATCTGGGCTGTGCTCTGGCCCCTGGGAGCAGCCACGGGGGAGCGGGGTCTGTGGACGAACTAGCCTCCCCCGACCCGGGCCAGCAGTGGGGGCTCCTTGTAGCAACAAGTCCCTCTGAAACCCCTCCTTTAGACCCTCCGTAAGTCACAGCGATACCCCTGGAACATGCCTCGGGCAGCCCAAGGACAGGGGAAGAGAGACAAAGCCATCCCCTCAACAGCAGAAATGTAAGCCCTGAAAACTGGGGGGCGCACCTCAGACCCGGACGAAGCCGGGGAAGGTGACGGCGGTCCAGTTTTCTGAAACAACACACGTCTCCCTTCTCAACCCAGGTCCTCGTCCCCGAGACACAGAACATTCCTGTCCTTCCAGGGCCAGGTAAGGGTGTCAGAGGCTCCCCTGTCCTGCCCTGCCATGGCCCCAGGCCCACCTTCCTCCCCACTCACAGCGAGACCGTGAAGGCAGATGCCGCAGGCCTCCTCTCACGGTAGCCCATCCGGTTGACAGGTTATAAGACTGGCCCTGGACTTGGATTTAAATTTCGAATCTCACCTGAGTATTCTATTTTCTGGACCGTATAGCAGATTGAGAAATGTCCCCAGATGTCCCTGAGACTGACCTGGCTTCAAATACTGTCCCAAGGCCAAGACAAAGAACAGGAATTCTCAGAGGTCACAGAATGACCTGGAGCAGGTCCGGATGCCCTAACTGGGGGTTCCCAGGGTGACATACATTTGACCCCACCTCCAGGTGGCACACTCCTTGAGGACTGCAGGGTGCAAGGGCCTGAATGGGACAGTGCAGGGTCCGAGAGTCCAAACAGTAAACGGAGGAGACTGCCGGAGAAGCTTCGAAAGCGTGAAGAGGACGAGGAGGTAGGAGCGCAGGACAGAAGGGCATCGCTGGAGCCCCTGCAGGGACCAAACTGAGTCCCAGTTCTGGTCATATCCTTGAGGACCTCACAGTGCAGAGGCCTGAAAGGGACCACTGGGTTTGACCCCAGAGGTCACCAGCCACATGGGCAAGGGCAGCTGCAGACCTGCGTGGTGAGTTCGAGGTTCCAGGGGGGTTAAGGAAGGGGGGGGTCAAGGAAGAGAGGGGGCCACCAGGTGGCGGCGTTGCGCAGGCCTCTGTGGGTGGCACTAGAACAGGTGCACACAGGGGAGGCCGCTCTCAGCAGGAGGCCCCCCTGAAGCGTGGCCAGGGCCACCACCCAGAAGGGGAACGGGGTGCGGAGCTCCCAGCGGAGAGGGGGACCGCAGACATGAGTGACATGTCCAGTCACTGAGCCTCAAGGTGAGGAGACCGGGTTGTGGAGCTCCCCAGGGCCGCGGCAGTGGGGTCTGGGACAGCCACTGGCTCTGTCACATCTACAACTAGCAGACATCCAGGGAGGTGTCACGGGTATACGCTTGTGCAGGCTGCATGTAAAGCAACTGGGTGTGTAAGAATTTGAGTTAGCTGCTGGTGGGAGTGAGTTAGGCCACTTCTCTGAAACAAGTGCGGAGACGACCAGCAAGAAGCCAGTGTGCAGGGACCACCTTTAACCCGTTTGTAGGACAGCACGGTGGGGGTGGGGGCAGGGCCAGACCAACCTAGGTGGCTGACTATAGTGTGGTTGCTCCCCAAGGAGGCCGGGCATCAGAGTTGAGGGAACAATTGAGCTACCTGGCCCACCTGGGGCTCTGTCTTGTCCCAAATAGAAAGCAACCGCAGGAGCCTCCCTCCCCAGGCCAGGGCTGTGGCTAATTCTCAGTTCCCAGGCACATAAGTTCAATGGGCTTCTTTGTCTACCTTTGGCATGATGGAGATAGAGAAGCTGGTTCTAAAATCACAGCCTTGTCAGGGGTACTTATCATCCTTCCAAACAAAAAAGAAACATAAGACAGAGAGAGATGTCAGAACTCCACAGTTACGAGTTGTCTCCGCAAACTTGCGAACAAGGCGGAAGGCGGGCCCGTGCAACTGGACCCTGAAACCAGCACGGATGGGCCAGGGTAGAAATGTGCAGGCCACTCAGCTTGCCTGTAACGGGACCAGACGCGCTCATCCAAAGTGGAGCCTGGGCAGCCTGGAAGCGTGGAGAATCAGCCACACGATCACTGACAGTGGCCACTGAGTCTTGTGAGGACGAGAGGGAGCCCGGAAGAACGGCCCACTGTTCCTGTGCACAGAGACATGGGTGCACCGGCCTGCTCCGCCCCAGGCTCTGGACCTTCTGCTCACCCTTCCTGGGCTCTCCGTCTGGGCTAATGGAATCACAATCCTCAGGGGAGGGCCTGGCCATTTGTATTTTTAGAAGCTCCCCAGGGTGATTGTGGCCCAGGGCCAGCGTTTGGAACCCCGATCTAACTGATCTCCGGCCCGGCCGGTTACCTGCATTCTCAGGGGGCCTGCCTGGGCCAGTTGAACCGACTGGCGCCTGACGCTGCACAGCAGCCCAGGGCTCGGTTCATGGGCACCTTCACTGAGAGCAGGTTCTCCCTGGCTGTGCTGTCCGAAATAGGCCGGTGAGACCGAGGGCCGGCCCCCAGGCCTGCGGAATTCACCAAGGGGACAAACATTGCTTCTGGAAGCCTCTTGGGTAAGGACAGCCTGGACTTCGCCAGCCAAGGAAAAGCAAGCCCAACTTTGTCGCTCATGTATTTTACAGACGTGAAGTCATCGCGCATGAGACAGGCGGGGGTCAGCGAGATGGCCCACCGCGATTCGTGGGGAACTGCGCTCTCCAGGGATGTATTTTGCCGTGTGTAATGCACACTTTTTTGCCCAAATTTTGGAGGGAAAGATACGGATGCACATTATATACAGGTAGTACTAATTCTGTATATATATTATCTATATAAATGTTTTTAATTCTTTTTAAAATTTCTTGTACCTTGTATCTGTTCTTCTGCTTTGTTACTTATTTGTTATATGAAATTTCTTGTACCATAATATGTTAAAAAATAAATGCTAAAATTCCTTGATAATACAAAAAACAAGTATCTAAGTATAAATAAATAATTGAATTAAAAAGTTAAAATGAAATTTTTTTTCCTAAATGTTTGGGTCGAAACATCAGCGCACAATACATACACAACAAAATGCAGTACCTTCTGTCCCTCACGTTTCTGAGCTCTCTACTGTTTGCGCCCTGGGCGGAGTCTGTTGCCTACCTGGCCCATCCCCCACATCTTGTTCCTAACAGAACCCCACGTGGTCCGGCCCCCTCCCACCCCTCCCACCCCTCCCTATGGGAAACTGGCCCGCCAGCTCCAGGCCCTCTGGTTTGCTGAGGCTGATCCCGCTCCCTTGCCAGCATGTGCTGGAGAAAGGGCAAGGGCCCTGATGTCCTTGGTGAGACCCAGGAGTGAGTTTTCTCTCCTGTTTTCTATTGAGGCAGAATAAACAGATGGAAAAGTACAGCTTGAATAAATGGCCACAGATTAAATATACCTGAATGACCGACACCCAGATTAAGGAGATAAATATTACCAGCACCTGGAAAACCCTCTCCTGCTCCCTTCTGTCCGCTGTCCCCTCAAGGGCGACCGCCACCCTGACTTCTAACGGCGCAGACATTCTGCCCGTTTTATCCATTTTTATGTACGCAGAATCAGAGGGTATGTGCTCCCTGTGTCTGGCTTCTTCTGGCCACAGTACGTGTGTGAGACTCATCTTCGTTGTTGTGTGTTGCTGCAGGTTGTTTACTTTTATTGCTGTGCACTGCCCCATAATGGGCAGGCCAAGGGCACCCATGCTTCTGTGGCCGGCCGACCGTCGCCTGGCTCTCAGTAGGACTACGAGGAATCATGCTGTTGTGAACCTTTCGGTGCCCGTCTCCTGCTACGTGCATTTCTGTGGGGCGCACGCCTCGGAGGAAGCGCCGGGCGCAAGGGAGCGTGCACGCCCCGTCGTGGAGATGCTGTCGAACGGTTTCCACAGTGAGAGCACCAGTGAGCCCCCCATCCGTGGGCAGTGAAAGTTCTTGCTCTTGTCTGCATGGCCGTATGCCCATTTCAGGGGGCGTGCAGTGGAGACTCAAGAAGTTTTGCTGTAGGCTTCAAGTCAGCCAGTTCTGAATGAGAAGCAACAGCCCGAATGATTATTAGCAGCCAAGATAAAAAGAAATAACTTAGCCCTGGCTGGTGCAGCTCAGTGGATTGAGCTGGAGCCTGCGAACCAGAGGATCGCAGGTTTGATTCCCGGTCGTACCTGGTTTGCAGGCTAGGTCCCTGATCGGGGGATGGGCATGTGAAAGGCAACCACACGTTGATGTTTCTCTCCCTCCCTTCCTCTCTGTCTAAAAATAGATAAATAAAATTGTGGGGTTTTTTTTAAAGAAATAACCTAATGCCATCTAACCTGGTGGCTCAATCCATCACCTTGCTGTTTTGGCCAGTTGCTTTGGCTCTTCTGTGTCTGTATCTGGAAGCATCTTTAGTGTGATCTTCAAAAAGCACTTGAGCTTCACAACATCCTTGCTTCATTTTTCCAATGTGGAAATTAATCACCAGTGAAATTCAGTGATTTCCCCCAGGCCAGGGAGTCAGCAAAGCACAGCGTTGGGACTGGAAGCCGGGATTCCAGCTGCCCCTCCCCTGCTTTCCCACCTGCCCAGGGCCGGCCCCCACCCCCCCTCCCCAGCAGGCACAACTGTCATCTCCTGTTTTGTGAAAGTGACTGTGAGTCCTTTGATCATGTAGCTGCCACTTTTCCATGATGCCAAATGACGTAACTAATATGCAAAGAGCCATGCCAGCTAACAGCGCAGGGGCTGGGGGGGGGGAGGGGGGAGCAGCCCTCTTTTGAAAACAGAGCATTAGCAGCTGTCTCCTTGCTGTGCCCCATTATGAGGAAACTGTCTGCTAAATGAGGGGAGCCCCAGCCCTCCAGGGAAAACGGCTGGTGCGTTTTAGTCGTAAATCACTGAGGCGGAAATGCAGGGGGTGAGAAGAGCAGGAGCAAAAATTATAGTAGCAAGTTCGTCTTCCAGCCAGACAGCTGCGGGAGCTGTAGCTCTCAGCTTCCCAACTGAGAGACCCAGAGCGGCTCCCTGAGTTTCGTACAGGTACAGCCCTTTGGCTGACAGACGCACCCAGGGGGCAGTGGGAGATGGTTCAGGGACCTGGGGCCTCTCCCCACTGTGAAAGGGGCTGTGACTCAGCCTAAGCGCCAACACATGGTACTGCAGAGTGCCCTACAGTGGACTTGTCCCCACGTCAGGGCACAGCATTCATCACTGTCCCCTCCCAACCTGGTGGGCCAGTCCCCAGGAGCCACCTTAAATAATGAAGTGGCTCCTGGAGCAAAAACTCAAATGCTCGCTGTGGGACGCTGTGGGACAGGCTCGTGTCGCTTCCTCCACTGAAACCCTTCACTGACATCACAGTGGAACTCTAACCACCCCTCGGTCTGGCCTTCAAGGCCCTTTATGACCTGGCCCTTTGATCTCTGACCACTAGTCTCCAGACACGCCGGTCCTCAGGCTGTTCCTTGAACGATCCACATTTGTATGGGCCCAGGGATTTTGCACTTGTCCTTCTGGAAATTTCCTCTCCCAGCTCCCTGTCTAGTGAGCAATTCATTATTCAGTTCTCCGTCAAATGTCACCCTCTCAAAGCACATGATATCCCATCGCCAGGCTCATTACCTTCCTAGCACTCACAGCAATGTGTGACCACCTGCTTGTCACCCACAAGCCCCACGGCAGCAGGGGCCTGGTCCATCTCACTTGCCACCGCATCCCCACCATCTAGAACAATAGCGGAACCATGGGCGTGCTCAATAACCATTCGTGGAATAAGTGGGCGAGTGAACAAGGGCGGTCCGACTGTGGGTTAACCAATGACGTGGCTCTGAGCTCTGCTCTGCTGCCTGCATTCGGCCACCTCACTATTTACCACCTCCTCTGCCACCAACACATTCCCCAGACACTGAAATACAGGGAAAAGGAGAGTGGGGGAAATTAGAGGGAAAGGAGACTGGAACGTATCAGAAATAGGATTTGAGTCCTGACAGGTGCAGCTCAACTGGTTGTGCATCATCCCAAAAAGCAAAAGGTCACTGGTTCTATTCCCGGTCAGGGCATATGCCTGGGTTGTGGTTTGATTCCCAGTTAGGGCAACCAATCGATGTTTCTCTCTCACATTGATGTTTCTCTCTCTCTTTCTCCCTCCCGTCCTTCCCCTCATTCTAAATATAAATAAATAAAAACTTTAAGAAAATAAGATTTGAGCCCTGGCTGGTGTGGCTCAGTGGATTGAGCACAGGCCTGCGACCCGAAGGGTCCCAGGTTCAATTCCCAGAGCAGGGCACATGCCTGAGTTTCAGGCCAGGTCCCCAGAGGGGGGCGCTCAAGAGGCAGCCACACATTGGTGTTCCCCTCTCTCTTTCTCCCTCCTTTCCCCTTTGTCTAAAAATAAAGAAAATCTTTAAAATAAATGAATTTTAAAAAAATAAATAAAAATTAAAACAAAAAGAAAAGAATGTTTGAAACTACCTGCGGGTTGCTGGTTTTTTTTTATGCTGCCCCCCAGGAGGCTGCAACGGACAGATTTGGAGGCACATCCAGAAGCTACAGCATACGATCTTGGAATTACATTTTTTTACAGAATCCCTCAATAACTGTGGCCTATATAGTGTTCGGCGATCCAGTGCAGGCGAGCCCAGCGATGCCACCGGGCTCTGGGAAAGGTGTGAGACATGGGGAGGGGGAGGGGGACACATGTTCTCCGGGCCGCGCGATACACTCGCCATCCCAAAGCGCAGAGTGCGCAAACCGTGACCAGAATCCTGAGTCTCAGAAAGCTTCTGCCTCCAGCTTCCCACGTCCGCACGAGGGAGCATGGAGAGCAGAGCTAGCCAGCGACCTCAGTGTCTCAGAGCTGGCTGGCAACGCGATCGATCCAGGCCTCAGTCCCCAGCTCCGGGCAGGGTCCTTCCCGCACACGGGGCCCATCTACGTCCAGCCATTGGCAGCGGACCCCTGAGAACAGCGAAGTCGGGAGGAAGGGGTGGTGGCCTGCGCTAGGGTCTGTCGGTTCGCAGCTGTCACCTTGGCTACAGGAGAGGGGCACAGAGATGGACACGGACAAGCCCCAAGCAACAGCTCCTGTGGGCCCTGCACAGCCTCTGCACGGAGGTGCTGCGCAGCCCGAAAGCCATCTGCGTCCCACCCCCAGCAACGGCCCAGCTTCGAGTTTCCACCGAAGCCCAGGGGCTGAGGACCACGGAGGAGAGGCCAAGGCCCTCCCTGCAGGCGCTATACCGACAGACGGGGCGTGATCGCGGCCCCAAACCGGGACCCAGCGAGGCCTGAGAAGGAGGCGGCGGAGGGGGAGGGGAAGGAAGATGGGAAGGGAACGGCGAGCGAAGCGGGGAGAAAGCCCGGCGAGCCCCTTTCCCGGGATACGGGAATCCCTGCGCAGGTTTCTAGGGAATGGAGACAGCTAGCTCCTCACCCGCACTCACCCCCGATCCACCCCAGACCCCCAGATGCGGGCGCCACGCAGCCACACTCCGCGGGCTTGCCGCTGCCACCTCCTCCCCTTCCCGGGCTGCCGAGAGGTGGCCACCGTGCCGGCCCGGAGCTGGGCCAAAGCCCTGGCGCTGCGCCCCCACCCGCCCGCCCTGCAGGTCCTCCGCGGACGCAGGCCTACGCCGCCCCACCTGTAGTAGCAGCGGTCATCGCGGAGCGGCGTGAGGTCCTCCGTCAGCTCGTGGTACGCCTCCTGCAGCCGCTTGCACAGGTGCTTGAGCTCGCTGCAGAGCGGGGGCTCCAAGGCAGGGAACTCCGCGTCCATGCCGCGCCACCCGCCCGAGCCTGCCCAGCGACCCCTCCTCCCGTCGCTCCGCTCCGCCCTTTGTGTCGCTTCCTTCGCCCCTTCTCGCTTCCCAGCTCCGGGGATGGGGATGGGGGCTGCCGGCACGCTGGGCGGGGCCGAGGAGGAGGAGCGGGTGGCGGGGGAGGTGGGGAAGGGGCTCGGAGGAAGGTGGGGCGCTGTGCTCGGGGAGCGCGAGCCCTCGGGCTTGGGGTGGGATGAGGTCCCAGCCCCGCCGCCCATCCGCCACCGCCCAGGAAGTAGGAGAAGGAGGGGGGTGGGTGACCCCAACACAAGACTATCTGCCGCCAGGACAGAAATATAAAGAGCCACACTCGCTAGTGCTCGCGCTGGGGAAGAGAAGAAACTGGTGGCGAGGGACCAACGGAGCGCCCTTTCTTGCTGGGAAGGTCAAAGCCAGAGCCAGCTCCCGCGTTCAGCACCGCGGACAGCACCCAGACTGTGTGCCCCGACCCCGCCCTTCCTAGGTTCCACTTCGCCTTCAGTGAAAACACTTCAAATCAAGCCCATTATGGCTATGTCATCATAAGTATTTTTTACGATAAAAGTACGTGCCCAAATGAGATGTCTCTTCCACACGTCCTACAACCACTAAAATAACCACAAATTCTGGGCACCGTCATCCTCTACAAAGCTCGGCGCCAATGTGTAAAATAAAAACTCACAAGTCCGAAGGCCTTTCACGGACGAGGTCGAAGATGATGTCATCTCCTCCGTGATTTTCTCCAGTAAGTGGAGAAACCAGTATTGCAGGTGACCTCGGTGCGTTGCCACCTGAATCCAGGGCAGGCTCCCATGCAGGACTGATCCTGTGTGTGCAGCAGGAACCTTCTACAGATGCACATTTTGGGGGCCCAACTTACACTGTTGAATCTAAATTATATAATATAGTCCCCAGGAACCTGCATGCTTCCAAGATCCCCAGGTGATCCGGGATCACTCGTGTTTAGATATTGTCAGATTTCCCACATTGTCTGTGAGCTTCAACTGCGCTCTAATTTCACCCACTCTTCCTTGCTCTTTATTTTTATGGTCGTGTTTTAGTTCCTCCCTCCCCTTTCACTTTAGAAAGTTTTTGTTGGCTGGCCAAGCTTTTCCGTCAGGCCTTGCAAACATTCCCACAACATCTGATCATCCTGCACCGCACACAGTGAGGTTTCAGCCTTCATTCACTAACAGGAGTGTTTGTATTTAATCCTCCCAGGAGGACAAAGAATGGGGATTGGAAGTGGCTGTCCTCAAAATACGCGCAGAGACGGGAATGCTAAGAAGCGCTCCTTCACAGACGCACCCGCTGATTTGCTTTCTGTCATGAAACAGAGACAGTGAGACCAGAAGGTGCCATATTTCAAATGTTTCCTAATTGGCTACAGAGAGCTTATCATGGGAGAACTATTAACCCACATGTGCGATACCACAGAACACTTAAAAATCCTCTGGGAAGCCTTTCCCACCTCTCCAGCCTGGGCTTTCCCCCCTTCAAACTGCTGCAGCCCCCGGGACACCGCAGGTCTTCTGGCTCCTGCACCGTGGGGCACTAACGTGCTTTGTTACCTCTTTCATCACCTAGAGATGTGCTAGGTAAACTATCACATATACACACACAATGGCTGTGTAAATGGTACGCACAGCTGAGCCATATAGTATACTATAATTACTTTTCCTTTTCTGCACATTTTATTTGCATTATGGTTATGCCAAAGAAATGTGTCCAAATGAGATGTCTGTCACCACCAAAAAAAAAAAAAAAAAAAAAGAAAGAAAAGATAACTTGTATCTATCTCTATAACACCTTAGGTTAATTTCAGTTATTCCTCCTTTTGTTTGTAACGAAGAACACTGTGAAAAATGCCAAATCAAGGAAAATTTAAGCACATGAAATAAACGGGACCCTGAGAGCAATCCTAAATGTTACACTGGTCTGCTTAAGGTTTCCTAAGTGAACCCAAAAAGGAAATTCACACGTAAGTGGCTACATGCTGGTGATAGGAGATTGTCCGTTCACACACCAGTCTCCTAGAGGAAGAGGATGCAAAGTGTGTCAGACGCTTCTTACATGAGACGGCCTGCTTTTTCCCCTCTGACATGCTCCTTGTCGTGTCTGGGTATCAATGCACCAGCCCCGTGGTGAGGAGACAGCAGGAGGAAGAGATTATTTCCTCTTTTTTAAAAAAAATTCTGGAAGTGTTTGTCTGAGAGAGGAATGAGGTGCTTGAAAGTCGATGGCACTTACCAGTAAAACCATTTGGCTTGGTATTTTCTTTGCAGAAATACTTTTTTTTAAACTAATAATTATACATCTAAAATTTCAAATTTAGTACCATACAATTATTCCTATTAATTCTCTTAGCTTTTAAAAATCCATATCTGAAGGCAAGTCCTGTTTTTATTCCTAATGCATTTGTGCTTTCTCGTTGCTCTCCACAAACACGCCATCCCCAACATCGGTGAGGTGCATGTCTTTTTCAGGGACTAACTTTTGACATCATGGACCCTCTTAAATGTTCGGTTTTTTGCCTTTATATTAATTAAATTCTGTTCTTGTCTTTATGTGTTTTTCTTTAAAAAAAAAAAAAAAGCCTGCTGTTACTTTTCCGACGTCTGAAGATGGGTACTTTGTGAACTGACTTAAGGCTGTAAGTTAACCTCCAAGCACCGTTTCCATGGCGCCTCACAAGTTCTCATTCATCATCAGGCAGCTCTTCTCTGCCCTGTGGGCTACTTAGAGTTCACTTCAACATTCCAGGTGTTTGGACAGTTTTACGTTTGTCAGTATTGACTCCTACTCGAACTGCACTGTTACAAGAACATAATCTATGTGATACAGACTCTGAACTTGATTGATACCTCCCGCTTCATGACCTGGTATATGATCCACTTTTATACATGTTTCATGTGTATTTCATAAGTTTTTTTGTTCCCTAGTTGTCTGTTTATGTCCATGAAATTGAGCTTCCGATTGTTGGTCTAGCTGTAGTTGGAAGGCACATGTTGTAAGCCCCCACCACAGGGGCAGGCGTGTCAGGGAATTCCTGTAGTTCTACCAATTTCCGCTTTGTGTATTTTGAGGCCATTTAAAACATTCGCTATGGAAATTTTCACACATATTTTCACGCAGAAATAGCATCTAGTCAAACGCAGCCCTTCGCCCACGCCCGGTCCACGTCCCGTCCTCTTCCGCCCAGCTCCCCTCATGAGCACTTCGCCACTCTTGTTCCATCTCTTCCCCCGACCACCACCATTTTTGCTGTGGAGGCGTTGTAATGCAAATCTCAGCTATACCACTTCCCTCCGATTCTTCAGCGTGTTTCTCTAACACGTAAGGACTTAAAACACATAGACAAATACGTCGAGGCCACTACGGCAGGCACCTACGAGGGGAGGGTGCTCAATCTCAGGTCTGCCTTTGGAAAGCTGACTCCCTCCCCAGTTCAATCTTTTCTTGCAGGACAGAGTCAAGGCGTGTAAAGCCGCTGCTGGGATGTCCTGTGTCCAATGGCTGCTTCGGGAGTGTTTGTGAGAGCTTGCTACCCAGCTGGGATCCTTAGGAATGGCCTTGGGGAGCCCAGCCTGCTCGACAGAGGCAAACCCTGCAGGGAGGACACACGGGCCAGCCCCGAAGGCTTGAGAGTCTCCTGTTCTTTTCCTGCCTTGCTGAGCACTCGGCGGAGGCTGGGCAGGGGCCTCGGCAGTTTTGGGAAATGGGAGTTACAGGGTGAAAGAGTTGATACCAAACACTCAAGTCCAGGCATGGAGCCACACTTTCCAATTCGTGATGGGATCTGGCTGAATGAGACCTTGCTTGTGATGGGTGGTCTCTCGCAGGGGTCTTAGATAAGCCCTTTCTATTACAGAGATTTTAAGGATGCTGATGCCTCCCGAGTTCCAGGCATGTGCCAGGCACTGGGCACTCTCATGGAGCTCACAGTGCAGACGAGACATGCACTGTCGTATGTCCATCCTAACGACCGTGTGAGTGCCACGGGGACACGTGCTCCAAAGGAACATGACGGACTTGCTGTAGACTGGGGCGAGGGAAGGCTTTGCTGTGCACATGACCTTGGAGAAGTTCTGAGGGATGAGCTGGGTTCAAGGTGGAGCAGGGTGGGCAGTGGGAAGAGCCTGCGCAAGGGCCAGTGTGCAGAGAGCCCAGCGGAGAGGGACCGGATCCGGAGCACGGAGCAGGGGCAGCATGGGTCGGCAGGAGCGGGTAGGAGGGCTGGCCTTCCCGGGATGATAATGATGATGGCGATGGCGATGGACTGTGCTGAGCACCTCACCTGCGCTAACCTAACCCACCTAGTCCTCCCCACCCTCTACTCCGTGGGCAGTGGGTTCTCCGCATCCGCCGGTGGGGGCCGGACGCAGAGCTGCTACACAGGTGGCACATGCCCTCAGGCTGGTTCTGGAGGGGCTGCATCTCATTATCAGGCTCCCCCGCCATCAAAGGGGTTTCAGCTCTGAGAGTGCTGTGAAAAGAAGGTTTTTAAACTGTTAAGCACCCCTCTAGCTGCTGCGTGAAGAGTGGACTGGGGACATGGGAGCCGACAGACTAGTCAGGAGGCCCCTGAAGGAGCCTAGGGGAGAGGTGGCGGGGGCTAGCAGCCGGGCCAAGGCCAGGGCAGTGGAGAGCAGGGGGGGCAGTGGAGAGCAGGGGAGACCCGGAGGGCTCTGGGAGGGGCGGAGTAGGCGGGACTCGGTGGTGAGCCCCTGCAGACAGTGGAGAGGGAGGCTTCAGGGCTGGCTCCTCATTGCCTGGCACAACTGTGAGCCTCCAGCCGGGCTCTGCAGCACACAGCACTGAGTGGGGAGGAGCAGCTGACCTGGGAGAGGGGTGTCCTGCAGAACCTGGCAGGTGAGAGAATTAGCCAGGAACCTGTGCTCAGAGAGGCACGGCTGGGTCTCCATTATGCACCATGGGGTTACCTGTCTCTACAAGCATCTAACTCAGCGAGTTTCAACCAGTTTGCCACAAGAATGTTTAAAACACGCAGCGCCTCACTATTTAGTCAGGGGCACTGACCTCTCTCTTTTCCCGTAGATTGTCAAATAAAAAAAGACAGCAACAGACAATGCAACAACAGCCGTCCGGTGTGAATGAATCAAAATGACATCTATTTTTTTTGGTCAGATTGGCCAAAACCATATTTTCTGGTGTGCCGCAGAATTTTGGTAATTAGTTTTATGTGTGCCATGAGATGAAAAAGGTTGAAAATCGCTGATCTAAGTAGTCAGCATGTAGTAGGCAGTCCTTTAAAATTTGCTGAATTAATGGGAAAGTGACAAAAAAATCTACCTGCTGAGCCCAGCAGCCTAGTGACTTGGGTGGGGTGCTCAGGCCGCCTACACGAGAACCCCGCCCCGCCCTGTGTGCAGCCTGAGCCGGGGCCGTTCTGGTTCCGCACGGTGGGGATGCGCTGGTCAGAGTGTGGGCTTGTGACAGCTGGCGGTTAACTTTTCAGAAATCTTGAGAGCTGATCGTTAAACACAGTCATTATTAAACATTAAATTGCTGCTTACTGAGAACGTCTTTCCAGCTCCTCCTTCTGTGACATTATGATGGTTGCTTGAAATCGGTCTGGTGGGAATATTCACACCATGGAAATCAGCAGACGCTCTCAACGGGGGCGGCTGATTTAGCTTTGCCTCCTGGTTCACGTCTAGACCCTAGACAAGAGAGCGACGGAGGCAATGTTAATAATGCACTTTCAGTGGAAAAGTGTGCCATGACATCGTGGTAAGAACCAAACTATGAGGAAATTTTCTCCTGGTATCTCAAAACTATGATGCAACGTAGTGAAGAAATCACTCACGTCATTAATGTGCGGGCAGAGTGCTGACGTTTCACTGAACACATCTTTGTTGTTTTACTTCTGTTTGGCTCTAAATGTAAATTTCAACCAACATTTATGTTGGAACTACACCCACTTGTCAGCTGCAGCCACTGGTTGGCGATGGGTACGCGCGCTGCACAAAACCCAGCAAAACACTCTGTTGTAACAAACGGTCTTGTGTATTTTATTGACATTGTGTGCTACACATCCTTGACGCCATGACGATTTATAGTGCTTATGGGTGCAGAGTTAGGCATTTGGGGGTTGGTTTGCTCCCGGAGAGCTGGTTGTTGAACGTTACCAGCATGCCACTGCATCGCACCCTGTGCTGAAAGCATAGTTGTCAGGATGAGAGCGGGGGAGACGGTGCCCACACCAGGGAGCGCCGCAGGGGCAGAGGTAGGGTGATCACGTGCACAGGCCAGTGGGGCCCACACAGGGTGAGTAACGTCCCTCCGCCCACCCATGGGAGCGCAGAGGAGTCAGAGCTGGGGTGAGGTTGCCATTTGCATTTCCTCCTTCCCACCTTCTGCAGCGAGCTCGGCTAGCAGGTTCTAGCAGGTTCTTGCAGGTCCCGTGACTGGATCAGCAGAGAATTTCTGACAGCATTTGCTACTAAGCTCTGTCAGAAGTGGGGACCCCCAGCCCTCCTGCCCCCCGTGGGACTCAGTCCATGTTCCTCCTCTGGGTGGCATTATTATTTAGAGGTGGGAGAATTCTTATTTAAACATTTCAAAAGCCTGTGACATAGTAACTGACTGCGCAGCCCTGCTGGGGGTGAGTGCGTTTCCCCGCACCAGCCTCTGTCAGTGGAGACAGGTGCTGTGCCCACTCCACCACAGAAAACGCAAAGCTTTCAAGGACACACCATGAGCTGCAGGGACTGTTTCTGTGGTCCTTAGGGGCACACTAAGGCAATAAAATGAAAATGAGGCTTGCGGTAAAATGCTATTGTAACTGGAACATGGTCTGCAGAGTATTTCCTAATTATCTTCCTCACGTGACTTCCAGTGGCTCCTGGAGCGTTTTCCCGGTGCGGCCACTTCGGAGTGTGCGCACTTCAGCGTGCCCTCCCCGTGTCTGCAGAGTTGAAGCTGAAATGGGGGCGGGAGGCACGTGCTCTGGGGGGCGTTGGTTTCTCCCTGTGCGTTTCAAGGTGTGATTGTGCAACTGTAAGATATTCATGCTGATGTCAATTAGTTTATTGTTCATGCGGGTAGGTTGGTTTCGTTCTTATGATGGCAGAATTCAGGAAAACTGGAAATTGGCTTGCTTACGCTGAGAGACTGAGTGCACACCAGGACAGTGGCCAGACCACACGGGACACCTCTGGCCTACAATCTGCGGCAGCCGGCCTGGGCTGCCAGCCTCAGTCAGACCAACAGGGGGTCAGACTGCCGTCTCTTCCCACAGTCCAGGGAGTCAAACAATACCCTCTGCACCCATTGGCCTCAAAGGGCCGGATTTGATTCAAAACTGACAGCTTCCCTGATATCTGTCCCACTTCCAACTTAGAACCAACTGAAGAAAGCCAAACCTACACCTAACTGATCCCGAGGCTGCCCCACCTCTAAGCCGCCTCCAGCTTCCCTGCCCAGAGCCCTAGTCAGGGCACAGCTGGGCCCTGCGTGCCCCCCACTGAGAAGCTTGCCCCCCTCCTCTGCCTGCCTTTGAGTCTCTGCCAAACCCAAGCGATGGTGGGGGGACTCTCTTGCTACAGCAACCTCTGAGTTAAATAGCCTTTGCTCGTCTTTGGTTGGTTGGCCTCCATTTAGTGCCACAAAAGAACGCAAAAGGTGCCTCCAGATCATCCTGAGGCAACCCTGACCCCTGGGTTGCCCCCCGGGGTTGTCCCCTGCCCCCCCAGAACGGGTGCAGTTTAGCACCGTCCTAGAGGTGCCTTTCAGGGCCGCCAGCACTGAGCCTCTCCCAGGGAGGCATCCCAGAGGCTTGGAAACCGCCCCGGGAAACACAGTGAGGCCCAGTCCCCCTTCCATTCAGGTGTCCCCATGTGGGCAGCAGATGTTTTCCTGCATCTGGATGTCCTGAGGTGGCTGCCGGCTTTGAGGAGCTGCCAGAGGGCATTATTTGTTATCTGACTTGCAGGCCACATGAACATTCTTAGCCCTTGGCTCTTTATTTTTGGAAACTGAAATGACAAGGGTTTTGCAAGAGTTCAGAGGAGACACTGACTCTTGCCAGTCACCTCCTCCCCAGCCAGGTGGAGTTCTATCCAGGGCCACGTTCCCGGATGTGATCGTCCAGCGGAGAGCGCAGACCTCGGCGTGGCGCCCGGTGCCACCCACCGGCTTCACCCAGATGAGTGCTTCGTTGACCCTCACTGGCTCTCTTCTCTAAATAAAAGAGGATGCCCGAGGTCCCCAGTTAAACAGGAGGTGGGAACCGCCATGTGTTAACCGGGAACAGAAGATGAGCTGGGTCAGACCAAGTCTGCCCCCAGCCCCGGCTGTCTCAGGCAGGACCGCATTCGCATGCGTGCGAACGGCAAACTGAACAGCTGAATGCTTGCCATCTGGTCAGCTGCAGCAGCCAAGAGCTCAATTCTGCTTCGGTCAGCTCCACTTTGCGGGAAGAAGTTCAGTGCAGAAACAACACAGCCTCCCACCTCTGCTCTCAGCACACACCCCTCAGGCTCCAGCGAGGGCCTCGTGTCTGCTTGAGCAAAGCAAAGCAGCAGACTCTCACCCCGGAAGAGGGAGGAAACAGACCTGCTTCAGGTTTTCAATGATTTCTTCCCCTTGGCAGGTATCATGCACAACACGTCAGCACACTGAAGCTTCTGGAAAATCGTACAGTAAACCCGCATTAACTTTAATCAGTGTGCACGGTTTCCAGGAAATATGGAGTATGCCTTTGGGAAATCCTTCGTGCAACCTCTTCATTTTTCAGTTGAGCAAAAGGAAGCCCCGAGTTGAGTGGCCTACGGAGCTTCCGCAGTTTTGGTGACAGGTGCAGGATGAGCTCGCTGATCTCCTGGCTTTCCCAGCAGGAATCTGCCAATGACCCAGGCCGCCTCTCCACAATGTCCCCGCCAGTGCCTCACCCCACCAGGCCTTCTCACTGGTCTCGAATCCTTTTCACACTGTTAGTGTGGTACTGTCGCTGCTCGGTCCAAGAGTGGCCCTGCCTTTCCCCGGGGCTTCCCATGTAGGTCCGGTCTCAGTTAGAACCCTGCCCTCCAATGCGCAAGGGCAGGTTAGCTGCGTTCAGCATTATGCTTGTTAAGGAGATGTACTTGAGAAGTTTTCAATAAAATCTAAATGGCTTATAAGAAAAACGGCTGGGAGTGCATGTCCCATCCCCGCAACCTGCATCCTTGGGTTCCAGAGATGGATGGACAGAGCGTCTCCCACTAGTGACACTGGGTATGGCCAGGCGCTCAGTCTGAGCAGGGGCTAAGGAGTCGGGGCCGGGGGAAGGAGGCCTGGAGCTCTGCAGAGCTCAGAGCGGCCTGAAGCAGACCTCTGGGCAGGGTGGTGGGGCCAGGCCTCTCTGTTTTATCTGGTGCAGCTCTCTGCCCTGCCCCTGGGAGAAGTTGGAAGATTGGACTCTTTCCTTCCCTTAGGGAGGTGGTTGGTGTGGAAAACTCTGGGGATATTGTCCTCTCCAGTTCTTCTCTTTGACCAGAGCCCCTTCCAGCAACTCCTGTCCTCCGGCCCAGACGCGTCTGCTGGCTGGCAGCTCAGGCTCTCTGGTGACCGGTCAGCGGTCCTGGAGAATGGCTTCTCTTCTCTGGATTTTGACTCAATTGTATCTGTTCCCTTCCGAGACGTCCAGGTCACGGCTTTGATTTTGGAGCAGGGTGTCCCTCCTGGGGAGCTGTCCACAAGGAGAAAGGCTGAAAGTCAATGTCCAGACCAGCTCTGTGGCCTGGCCCCGGGCACTGCTGGGCAGTCGTTTCCCTGGACAGCGTTTCTACAAGACGCTGGCTCCCACTCCTGGGGCACAGTGCTTGTTTGTCATTTACAAAGCTCCACAGGAGCCCCTTTCAAAGAGAAGCTGTGGGCTGGTGGCTTGAGGGCTCTAGGATGTGCTCCTGGCTGTCTTTCAACACTGCCTGGCTTGGGGCACCGTCCCGCAGGGTTCCCTCCCTCACGTTTCCCCACCTCCAAACCAGGACCAGACTGTTCCACAAAGGGCCTGTGAAGAGGGACTTTCGACATCACGGGAGGCACTTTCCCATGGGGTTGCTGAACTTGCTTTCATTATGGGGCTGGGTTGTTGGGGGTCATTTTTACCAATTTTGGGGGGAATACTACACACAACCCATGCAGGTTTATACTGCACCACTTACATCACTTCAGCTGATTAAAGTTTCAGCTGTGTCTCTGGCATACCAAGGAGGAAAAATAGTACCAGGCTCCCTATGAAAGTCTCTTGACACAAATGCACTCGTCTTTGGCTGGCTTATAAAAATTATTTCCAAACCCAAGTTTACCAGTCCTTTATTCTGCATAGAAAACCCATGTTTGTCAGGCAGCATCCTGAGACTCACGTGGTGAAAATGACATTAAGAAAGGACATGCTGGGTTGGCCCCAGCACCCTGTGCGACTGTCACTGCCCCGGAGGGCGGGGCTGATGCTGGGGGAGGGAGGGTGCCCTGCAAAGGCGGAGTCAGCCCTCCCTGCCCTGGCCACCCGTGAACTCCTGGGCCAGCGAGCAAGCAGAACCCACCCTGTGTGCTCTGCTCCAGGAGCCCAGCGGTCCTCGGAACACAACCTTCCCCAGTGGCTGGTGCAGGCTGGTCTGAGAGTTTGCTGGGAGCATTTGTGGAGAAACTTGGCTGACCCCCTTAAAAGTCTGTCACACTCTCTCTGCCTCAGCCTCCCAGGAGTTCAGCACCCACTGGAGGTGTGGGTGCTGGAAAAGAGAAAGTGTGTCAGCCCGACCCGTGGGAGAGAAGCCCTGGCAGCTGGGGGAGACCCACTGAGGTGCAGCTGATGGGAGTGAGAGGGACTGCACCATCGAAGGAAGCACTTGGTGCGTCAGCTGGGGTGGCCGTTCTGACTGAAGGGATGGGGACGCCTCTTCCTGGCAGAAGGCTGTTCCCTCTCAGGATTAGAAATGAAAGAATTTTTCACCGCTCAATCTCAGGATTGGAGCGCCTCCTGCAGTCACGTTGGAGCAGACACTGGAGGGAAGCTTCAAGCATTTGCGTCTTGAGCACTGTGGTGTCCCGGCTGCTTGCCCGTGTACCAGGGACAGAAGAAACAGAGCGGCGGCGGCGGAGCCCAGGTTGCTGGGGTTCAAGGAGTTCCCCCTTAACAACAGGGACTGCACCCGAGAGAGGGTTAAAGTGTGGGATTTGATAGGCCGTCCATACAGACCTGCGAGGTGGCAGGTACCTGGGGTGGCAGAAGTGCAGAGGGAACTCATGGGAAAGGAGAAGCAACGGACCGTTCGAACGAGCTGGAGGCCAACCCTAAAGGAGACGTGGCGACGCTCGGCTCCCTGCATGCAGTGGGAAGCGGTGCCAGGACCACCGTTTCTACCTTTGGGAGAAGGGTGGGAACAGCGGGCTGAAGGTGGGGGCAGGTGGCTGGTGTAACTGAGTCAACCTGATGAGCAGTTTGAGACACTGGCCCAGCCTTTATCATCCAAGGCCCCCCCCCCACCCTTCACCTTTTCCGGGGGCGAGGGAGCTACAGTTGCACATTCAGTGAAAATGGGCTCAGAAAGGGCCTGCGCAGACAGGACAAGAGCAGGGAACCCCGACAAGGAAAGCACGAGGGATGAGGTTCAACCGTTTCCCTTAGCTGACACCCGGCTTCCCGCTGGGGTCCCGCTGCTCCACGCTGCTGCAGCTTCTGTGTTGGAGGCATCATTCTAACAGGAGCTTTAAGTAAATTTAGGAAATGAGTCCACTGTTCACGTGGATGGTTTCAGTCTTTAGTGAGCTGGGCAACTGTTTCTAAGTTTCAACTGCACAGAAACAAATCCGCGGACCTGCTCCTTGGTGGCACCTGGGTAACAGACTGGCAGCCACATGCTCATTCTTTTGACAGCTCAGGAACCAGGGCTCTCAGCTACACGGAGGGTGAGCTCACCTGCTGCCCACGAGGGCAGCCCACCTTGATGCTGCCTTTCTCAGAAGATGACTAAGTGTAAGCTCATAGTTCCTTATAGGCAAGTATCGTTATGCAACACCAGAGTGAGAAGCTGGGAATAAACCGGGTCTGTTCATTAAAGTGACCCAGAAATCTTGGATTCTATTTCAGATCTTTTTTTTTGGTCTGTGGAATCCAGGAACCACTTCAGCATCTCCATGCTTCAATTTCCTCCTGAAAGGAAAGGAAGGCAAAAGGTATCCACCACACAATGGAGCTTGGAGATTAAGCAGTGCACTCTCGGAAAACTACAATGCAGTCTCCGCAAGGCAGTCGTTTCTCTCCTACAATGAGTTTTTGGGGTGAGGGTGCACGAGCTAAACAGATTCTCTTAATGCTGCCAGAAAAAGAATACTGAACACTGGAATAAAAAGAGCACGCATCTTTTTCAAAGTAAGTGTGTAGAAGGAAAGGGATTTGCTAAGTTTTCTTCCTGAGGCTTTAAAAACAAATCTCTTCTGGAGATGCTGACTCGCGCTGAATGAATGGCCCCATAGCTGACCATGGGGCTGGTGGGGACAGTGACCCTAGACATGGCTCCTTAGCAGAGACCCAGCCCAGCCTGCTGTTAAGGTGTTGGTCCCTTGCTTTTTGGTGGAGGGGGAAGTGGGGATGTATCTTCCACCAGGTTTACTCACTACCTGGTTTAAGTGATAAAGATACAGTGAATATTGACTTGAAGTTCACAAACTTTCATACGAGATGTATTGATTCTTATACAAAATTCAAGTCAGGTAGCCTCGCATGACTGCTACTATTTAAAGCACAGATTTATGGTTCTATGGCTATTTTAAAACTTAATGCATGCTTAGAATTTGAGCATTGACAGTGGTTTGTAATTGTCTCCCAAAGCTGCGTGACTGCATGTTCTGAGAGGTGCATGTCCTGCACCTCTGGGAAAAGCAAGGGGGTAGTTCTGTAGTGGTGCACAAGGCCCAGCGTTTCCTGATGAGCCTCCTGTGACCTCCAGCCCGACTTCGTCCCCTGGGCAGAGTGAGGTGGGGCACTAAGACTTATCAGTAATAACAACAATTAAGTTATATTAGCACTTGTAGACCCAGGTTTAGTAAGTGTGCTACAAAGTAGCAAAGCAGGTGTCAGTGTATTCGCAACTCTGATTTTTTTTGTAGGTGCTAGAACAGCTGCACCCTTAATGGGTGGTCCTCTTACAAAAGCTTGAAAAAAAACAAACACAAGCTCAACCCAACCCATCAGTGAGAGCGCCCAACCCCTGACCTCCCAAAAAGAGCAACAACGATAAGGATCTCAGGGTGTCAGCCACTGGCAGGAACCCAGGGATCAAAGAGGCGATTGGGGGGTGGGTCATACCAATGGGAATGGGTGATTTCTGCACACAAGCAATTGGATTTTTTTTTGATCTGCAAAATTTTATTAAGCAATAGCTGGACAATTCTTACAATTTCAAATCATCAAGAAAAAATAAGATTAATCCATTTCAATAACAGAGACAGAAAAGAACGTGGACAAGCCGCACCATGTTAAATGCAAACCACGAGTGCCTTCTAGAGCATCTCCCTCGCAGTCTAACACACAAAATACGTAAGGAGAGAGGCAATTCGGGGTGAGCTCATTAGAATGCAACCAGGCACCTCAACAGATCTTGCTGGGATGCGGAACTGACGGACTGAGAACAGACAAGCCAGCACGAGCGGGCAGCACGCCGTCCCCAGGGTCTGGACGAGAATGGGCTGGTGGTCTGGCTGGTCTGGGGCCTGCGCCCTGCACTGTGCACTCACAGTTTAAAAAAAAACAAGGAGAAAGAAATGGCCAGTGGTGAGAAACTCAGCAATTATGTCCAAATTTACGGTACCAAAATAATGCATTCATAAACAAATGCAAAACCAATACCCCTTTGGTTTGGTAAATAACGTAGTGCCTTTTTCAGTCAAACGCATAGCCCATGCTTTCTACAACACCAAAGGAAACATTTTATCTACAATAAACGGGATCTTAGAACCCTACCCCTCCCCTTTGAAAGAACTTGAAAACAAAATATAGGTATAAGTAAAGTTACAAGAAAATTGCACGAAGCCAAAGAAATGAAATCAAAATAAGCTACAACCCTTCAGAGTTTTATCAGTTGAGATAGAAAATACACAAATGATGAAGTTTTGAGTTGTGTTCTAGTACAAAATCTCAAGAACTCAAAACATTTTTGACACATTTGTCTCAACTAACTTTGTTCACAACCGGTGGACTTGGCCACGTGACAGACGGCCCGCACAAGGACACATGGGCCCCTTCCTGGACCTCCACTTGAAGACAGCCAGCACCACAGCACACACCCAAGCGCCCCAGACAGCCTCGGCCTACATTCCTTCATCTTTTCTCAACCCACTCTGTGGTCTTTGGGGCAGGTGGTGACTTTTTTTAGGGCTGTTCCCAAGGGCGGCCACTGAGCAGGGTGCACCTGTGGGGAGGCTCCTCTGACTTATCTGGAATTGGTGCTTTTGTGTAATTTTATGAAAACAAACACAATTCCAGATGCATTTTCCTAGAGGTGAATCTTCTAAAGATATTACTTTAAATGCCCTGACTTACATTCAGTAGATAGCTGATTAACACAGGAAAAGAAACATTTCTCTACAAAATGGCCAGGTTTTGAACATACCTTCCGAGTGTGTACAGTGGAGGGAGGAACTGGACAGGAGTTTAGAAACTGTCCAGGCTGCCCCTTCATCTCGCAGATGGACAGATGGAGGTCCACAGTCGCCCTCCAACCCTGCAGTGGGGCAGGCTCGATCCTGGGTCTCCTGACCTTCGGCTCTGATGGCAGGACCAATGTGCACGTGCCTGCGTGTCCTCGTGGGACACTCGACAAGGGCACGATGGCCGTGGATGAAGAGCGCTAATCCGCACGGCCCCAAACTGCGCTGCCGTCAGAGCTATGACGCTTCTGCTTCCTTTCCACCGTTTTCTTCAGCCAGTCAGTCAGTGGAGGACGTGTACACAAATCTATGCCTTTGGTTTCATAAAGTTACATTTACAACAAATTTAAAATTGGTTTTTATGTTTGTTAATATACTGCTTCCCTCAAAAAGGCATGGAGTTTTCATGTAGTTGACTATTTACTGGGCTAATATTTTTAAATGTAGGGATTCAATGAGGTTTCTTAATATTCATAAATTGCTGCTAATAAACATAAAGCATGTATAATTCTGCTGCTAAAAGTACTGACTTTAGTAGTATTTAACAAGTTGAGACTGAAAACAATTTTTAAAATAAGCAAAGGCATCACCATCACATCTGAAATTACCTGCTCCTTGGGGCGGGCCGGGGCAGCTGCTCGCTCAGCGGTTCACTCGCGTGTGCAGAGCATCCAAGATGGAGGCCTCTGTCTCCATGTGGGGAGAATGCTTGTTGGGCAGTGGGCTAAGAACTTAGTAAGTTTAGTTAATTAGTTGTTACAAACACTCACGTCTTCTTCTCACATGTATTTGTAGTAGCACTAACTCCAAGGATCTCCCCCTATATTTGCTCTTATTAAGTTCTAAAAAGTATCCTCTTTCATAATCTTTATATCTCAAAAAACAGAATTCTATTTATTTAAAATTTTTAATGTATTTTTTTAATATTTTTTAAAAATTTATTTTTAGAGAGAGGGGAAGGGAAGGAGAAACAGAGGGGGAGAAACATCAGTGTGTGGTTGCCTCTCACGCGCCCCCTACTGGGGACCTGGCCTGCAACCCTGGCATGTGCCCTGACTGAGAAATCGAACTGGCGACCTTTTGGTCTGCAGGCCAGCGCTCAATCCACTGAGCTATACCAGCCAGGGCCCAATCAAAATTTTAAAAACTGAAACTTATCACTAATAATTCTTTCTCTTGCTAGTCTCATTCTAATAAGTCTTCTCTCATTTCCTATCACCTTTTATTTTTAATTAAAAATAAAATATTCAAAAATAGGGAAAATATTTTAGGATATATTATCTCAAAGAAATCTCCTTTGTATTGTATATAATCAATACCAAAAAAAAAAAAAAAAGCAAAATGAAAACAAAAACAAAAAAAACAGAAAAAAGTTTCCCCAATTAGAAAAGGTTATAAACAGTCCAGAAAAAGAAACCAAACCAAAAAAAGGCCCTATTGTATCTTCTTTATTTCTTGCAGCAAAATATACTGCTATCCAGTAAATCATTACAAGCAAACTATTTTCCTAAATAAATAATAGCATGGGCATAACTCACCAGTACATAGTAACAAAAATTCCTAAGAACACTATTAAAGCAAGATAAATAATTTTCTCTTGGACAGTAAAACAGAGAATTGCATTTAAATTATTTTAGAAATAGGTTATAATCATATTGCACAACTAATAGTAACCACTGAAACATTATTTCAAACTACAAAAACTCACATAAAAGGAATATTTAAATCTGAATGCATCACTGCATTCCTTTTGGAAGAATTTACCCACCAGGAATCAGGCCCACTGTTCTGAACTGTGAGACGGGAAGCTCTGGCCCCAGCCGGGCGATGTCCTCACCCTAAACCCTCCTCTGTTTCTGTAGGGGCTGGAGGGAATGGTGGGTGACGGACGGGAGGCTGCTCTGGGAAAAGGGTGAAACCGTTTCTCCTCTAATTTTTAAACCAAAACAGGTACTTAAAAGATATTTTTAAAAAATTAAAAAATATTTTAAAGTCCAAGTAGGGAATCAGAAGAATTTTTTGAAATTATTTTCTGCAGTATTTTCTACTTTTCTGTTTTCAAACAAACCCAAACTGAGGGTAGCTCTTGTGCTCCTGCCCTGAACATCACACTGAGCAACTGAAAACAATGAACCGGGTCTTGTCACCAGGGCTGGACACTGCCCACGGTGTCCCCTGAGGATGAGGTGAGGCGGGAAGAGATAACCTCAGTGGATTTCTTTTGTGGAATCAGCAAACAGCAGTCAGCCAACCACCATAACAGTAATTTTAACCTTGCTGTCCCCATGGTTCACCTCTTTAGTAAGCAGTCCACAGTCAACAAGCAACTTTTTCCTAGGGAAGATTGTGGGGCTTCTGTGGAAGAGTTCACTGTAACTCTCTCTTCACACCCTGGCAAATACTGAAGATTTTTTGCTTACATTTCTAATCTGTTGAACACATTCTAGTCAACTGAACTTTAATGTACTGAGAAGAGGAAAGGAGAGCTTTCACAGCGGCACCGCCAGTGTTTTTAGAAGCGTAGGACAGTGTGGTCTGACGGGAGGGTCACGTCTGCAGTCACGTTTCCAGATCCAGCGATAAAGGGGAGAAGAGATAAACGCTGCTTCCCAGCAAGCGGGCCCCCGGTGACTCGCTGTGGCTCTCACTGAGAAGGCGCTGCCCCCTTACACGCTGGGACCGGTCCACGCCTGTCACCTGCCCTCTCCAGTCAGACAGACGGACCAAACCCGTGGCTTTTGGACGTGTTATAAAACTAGTGGCGTCTTCAGTGTAAACATCCTCCGGAGAGGAGCATAGCCCTTGGACACGTGCAGGGGAGTCTTCCTCACCTATCGCCCCTTCCCTTCCCCTCCCCCACACCATCAGGAGCATATCGTGTTCACACCTGGTGACAGCACCCCCGTAAAAAGCCTACTTTTATTAGTCAAACAGTGCATTTGCCAAAATACCTTTCATTAACCAAGTCACCTTTGGGGTAGTGACATAGTATGTGTGAATTAAATGTTGGCCCCCAAGAGAACCTGTACCTTTAGAATTTTTGGTTGTGTTTTTTTAAAAGTTTTGTTTGCACACTAGGGATGCTGTGGAGGACGAGGAGAATGCACACCCTTGCGTCTGAAAGAGCAGCAGGCTGCATAAGGCGGTCTGTCTCCCTGCTGGGGGCCCTGGCCCGCAGCTGGCGTAAGCAAACCCAGTGGGACGGGACCACACAATCACATTTCTAAAAAATCAGCAGGTGCCTGGCCCCTTTCCTTCCATACACCCTTCTCCCGCATTCTGTTTTGCTTGATTAAAAAGAAAGAAAAAAGATAATAAGGAATAATAAAAGCCCAAAGAAATGACAACGCTAAAGGTCAGTGCCCTCCCCTGGGCCTGACAGACTTTTCCAGTTGGCTCTTGTCTTCCGGTCCCCCCAGGCACCTGCGCCCCAGGTGGGCTCCTCCAGCATCTGGACTGGACCTCTCCGAAAAGGGTCCTTGTCCCTGGCTGCACTGCGAGCCGTCTCTTCACTTGAGGCGCTGAGTCACGTTGGCCAGGGCAACCGCAAAGGCCTGCACGGCTGAGAAGGGGTACTGGAAGTCCAGAATGTACGCGTTGCCATCGATCCTTCCAAACTGCATCACCTGGGGGGGGGGCGGGGATTGAAGCACAGACATTAAAGGGAAGCAAGGTGGGGCAGGGCAACCGGGTCTGCATGGCTCCCGACAGAGGCAGACAGCGCAGCCTGTGAGGCACTTCCGCCAGCAAAGTGACTGCAGCAGGCTTCTGCACCTGATTACGAGTTTGCCTGGAACCAAGGAACGGAAAACACGTTAAACAACGCAGTGGGGAAGGCACTGAGCAAATTTCAGGGTGTGAGAAGCTCCACCAGTCAAATGAAGTGGTTTCCTCACAAAGAAAAAGACAGGAGAAAGTAGAAAAAAGAATCTACAGATGAAAGAGGCTTGAGAGAAAAATCAACTGTCACCGCCAAGCGTCACTGCTGAGCGCAAACCCAGCACACCTCCTTCCCGCTTGCGCTCACCTCCTGAGCCGGCTCTCCTCTGTCCTTTCAGGACTCACAAGGACTGCCACGTAATCGTGACAGTATGTTACATATATGAATTTGCTTGTGATCTTTAAAAAACATTTTAAAGTGATTTTTAGACAGAGAGAGGAAGGGAGGAAGAGAGAGAGAAACATTAATTGGCTGCCTCCCGTACATGCACTGACCAGGGAGCAAACCTGCAACCTAGTTATGTGCCCTGACCTGGAATCAAACTAGCAACCTTTTGGTGTATAGGATGATGCTCCAGCCAAACGAGCCACAGGCCAGGGTCACCACAAATACTTAACTCTGCGGCTATAGGGTGAAAGCAGCCACAGAGAATACCTAAGTGGATGGGTGTGGCTGTGTCACAACAGAACTTGATGAGAGGAAGCAGTCTAGCCTGTGGGCCAGTCTGCCAATTCCTTGCTCAAAAGATTGCCAAGCACACAGCAGGTGCTAAATACTTGTTGTGTCGATGAACGAAAACAAGGTTTAAATGCGAGAGGTGAAGGGAACTCCCGGGACAGGGGAGACGGGTAGTCCCAGAGAAAGAGCTCTGCGGCAGGGCTACGGAAGTGACTGGGCTGGAGCAGGGAGAACTGACAAATTTCCCACAGTGTCTGCCTGTACCAAGAGGAGATTCACATGCTGCCGCAGAGCGAAGGAATGACTTGACAATAAATACACGGAGAAATAAGCAAGCACAACTGGGTGATTACTACATCTAGGGAATCTCTATACAACAAATATAAATAAATATAAATAAATACAAATAATTAAAAAAGGAATGTAATTCAACCCTACCCCGTGGCTCAGCTGGAACGTATTCACTGGCACAAGGTAACCGGTGACTAATGATAAAACTTAGGGGAGCGGGAAGAAGGGTAAGAGTTCAGGCCCGTAGCATCCCCAATTAGCCTGGCCCCATCTAAGAGGATGTTGTTTTCCACATTTCCCAGGAGGCCTTTGGAAAACGCTCCTCAAAGGCCAAACCACTGAGACCCTTCACAAGGTTTGAAAAACCCACAAGGACCTGCTGAAGACCAGGAAGTCCTGGTGCTGGCCAGGCCCTGGGACACCCTTACCTGCCGTCCCTCCAGCTCGATCTGGAAGTTCTTGGCCGACTCTTGGGTCACACGCCCCCCGAAGTCCAGCTGGTACACCTGGGTGGCTTCATTCCAGAGAGGCTGCTTGTTGGCCATGACGTACACGAATCCCTGGCTGCCCAGCCGCCCGTCCTCCCTCTCACTGGCTTTCCGGCACTTGGATTCTTCCAGCTCACTGGAGGTCCGCAGGCTCCTCTTGCTCTTCCAGCCCTTCTTGCTGCCCTGGCTCTGGTTCATCAGCTCGTCCCCACTGATGAACAGCTCTGGCTCGCTCTCCGAGCTGTCCTGGAACTCGTTTGTCTTATTCAACTTCTTCGACTTCAGCTGGTCTTTCTGACTCTTCACTTTCTTCTTCTCTCTCCCCAGGCGGGGGCTGGAGATCAGGGAATTAAAGTCGCTCAAAGTCCGAGCCTCCTTTTTCACCTTGCCCTCAGTGATGGCCTGGACGTTTCCTTCCTCCGCCCGGCTGTCCAGGCGCTTCCGGTTCTTCTTTCCGAATTTCTCTGTCCGCTGGGGAACTGGGCTTTCTGTCAGGGAGAGAACCTCCTGGAAATTGTCTGTGGTCTCTACCATCACCTCTGCCCCCAGGTGGCTTTGGAGGTCAGAGGGTGGTGGGGACACGAGGGGCTTCTCCACAAGCAAGTGTGCCTTAGTGGGGAGAGTGCCCTGGGGGTTCTGCATGGGTGGGCACGCACTGTACGAATTCCAGGGGTGCAAGGCGATGGATGGCAGCTGTAAACTTGAACACGTGCTGCTTCCTGGATACATGGGCGGCAAGGTGCAGTAGGACAGGCTGGGCGGGTAGGCCGGCTGCAGGACCATAGTGGGCTCCTGTTGCACAAACTGCGTTGGAGACAGGGTGCCTTTTGGGGAGCAGGGAGCCTGCACTCCTGGCAAAGGAGGGTTGGTATAGCTTCCAGGATACGGCACTCCCATCCCATAGCCTGTTTGGAAAGTGGCAGTAGGGCTGGTGGGAGACTTAGGGGAGACAAATGGCACTCGGGACACATCCAGGTGCTGGCTCTGACCTACCACCAGAGGGGACAGTTTCAGCGGGTTGGACACTCCAGACTGTCCTGTCCTTTCCTGAGGCACCCAAATGTCCTCCCCCAGCAGAGTGTCCCAATGGTAAGGGGGTGGCCGTTTCATAGCCACAGTGGCTTCAGGCAGTACAGGGTGCCTCAGGGGCTTCTCCACTGGTGAGTGCTGGGCTAGCGCCTCGTCCTCGGTGAAGGCTGAGTTGACATAGTCGGTGCGCTCGCGGGCGCCGTCGGGCGGGCTCAGGAGGCTGTAGGATGACTGCGACTGTGAGGCCAGCGGGGAGGTGCCAGCTGCGTGTACAGCCCCTGCGCCCAGCTCGGGCCGCCCTGCTGCACCCCCACCACTGCACTGGCTGCAGGTGTAGAGGGCGGCCTGGGGTCGCACAGGGAACTGCGCTGTGCCCTTGGGCTTGGCCAGGTGCTGTGGCAGGGCCCGTGGGGGCTCAGTTGGACCTGCAGCCTTGAGCACCACATCGCGGTTATTCCTGCGCAGCGTGGCATGGATGAGGCCGCTGTCCAGCCGCTGTGCTGCCACCCGGGCCGGGACAAGTGGGCCAGCCAGGTCAGGATACGGGGGTGGGTCTCCAGCAGGGATAGAGTAACGTGGGACCGTCAGACGGTTCAGGGTGGCACTGGTACAGGGCTGGGGCACCTTCTTCTCTGTGGCGGTGAGCCTCAAGGTGGCCGAGCTGCCGGGGCCAGGGAGTGTGTAGGTATTCTGCGAGCACAGCATGCGTGTCCGGGGCCGGCACACCTCCTCCACATTGCCACTGCTGTCAAAGGTGGTGATCCTCTCGTAGCCCAGGGGTGGCTGGTAGTGCACCGCCGTGGGGTATAGTGAGAAGTCGCCCTTCTTCAAGCACACGTCCATGGGGGGCTGTGGGGGTGGTGGCGCTGCAGTGGTGGGGGCAGCGGGGATGGTTCCTGGGTAGGGGGGTGGGGGGTTCAGCTTGGCCACTTGGACCTCCTGGGGGGCACCGAAAACCACGGCGTCCCCCTCGGCAGTCAGCTGCATGGGCCGCAGCGCCTTGGCTGGCTTCTGCAGGTGCTCATGCTCACGGTCTCCCAGCTCCACCACTGACAGTGAGACCGCCCCCTGCATGGGTGGCGGCAGGGGCAGCTGCGGGGCGCTTGGGATCACACGGCCCATCTCCACTCCGCCAAAGATCACCTGTCCAGGGCTGGAGTAGCGGTTGGAGACTGGGTACTGGCTGGCATTCTCACTTGCATGCTCAGCTGCGCCCACAGTGGTGGTCTGATTGGTCAGGACATCCAGCTGCACGTTCTGATTGGCCAGCAGGGACTGTACCAGGCCGATGCTCTGCGTGGGGGACATAGCCTGTGCGGAGCTGTGGATGGGTGCGATAGGGATGTTCACGGTACAGGGCGGGTTGCTCTCAGGCACGCCAGATGCTCCTGTCACTGGGGGTGAGAAAAACAAGCTGCTTACAAAAATGTGCCATGAAACTGGGTCTGAATAAGAAATACCTCTCAACTCATCCAGTCTTTTGCATACAAAGTGAAACTGCTATAGATGGAGATGTCTTTGCTTGGGGAGAGCTGGACTGTTCACACAACTTACAGAAGGCTTCTCTGGTGTTTCTGGAAGGGCACCCAGGCAATTGGTGGGTCCGGCAGGGCAACCCGCTGGCTGCCCCTTAGCTAAGGGCATTGCCAGGGCTTTCCAATGAACACACTTGAGCCTTCTCAGTTTGGCACCATGTGCTCAAATGTACTGTGGCAGGCACTTAGTTGTTTAAAGATGGTTTTTACTCATGAGATCCCAAGAAGGTTTATGCACGGTAATGTTGGTCACTGTGAGATGGGACTGCAGCAGACTGCATACTTGTATCTGATAATCCTATGTAAATTAAGTTCCTATAAATAGAACCATGTGAAATGGAGTGAAGAAACCAATGAAAAGAATCCCTAGCAAATTTGCAGATTAGGGGAAAGCTTATTTCCTAATTTATCTGTTTTCAGCATTGCAAACAGCATGTAAGGTGGAGCCACACACACTGAATGAAACCCTGTGAACACATTTTGTCTGCACGTGGCGGGACCTTAGCACACACTTGAGCAATGACCTGTATGCACTGGCAAGTGTCAGAGCCCTATTCTGTACCACCCTGTCTAAAGTGCCCATCGAGCAACTTGCTCACCTGGGCCTGAGTGCTGTGTGGCAACTAGTACTAAGCAGAAAATAGGATTCAACAGGGTGATTATAAAGGCTGGATGACCTTTCACCAGAACTACAGAATGAGGCCAACCGGTTCATCAAAAGCTGAGCACACCCTTGGTGCATGTAAGAGATGCACCCCCCCGCCCCGGCCCGGTCCACTAGTGAGATGTACTCCCACCTGGCTGCACGAGTCTGTGCCCCGTCTCAAGTTTTCTACTGTCCCTGTTCAGACCCCTCTTCCCGACATTCTCTCCCTGGGAGGGCAGGCATCGTCCCTGCTAAAGGACAGTCTCTTTGCTGTACCACAGCATTAAGTATAAGTCCTGAGACAAAGTGTCACCTCCTCTCCCTGGGACCACAGACAGGAATGACAGCGGCAGGAATGGCAGAGCATTAGCGAGCAGGGAGGATGTGCAGGGGACCATGTAAGAGGGACCTCCACATCCAAACTGCTAGAACAGCAGGGGACTGGGTGGGCGGGGCTCAGATGGGCGGGGCTCCACCCGGCTGCAGGTTTGTGTGGTTGCAAACCTCTCACATTAGGACCACGGCAGTCTAGAACACGGGTTCCACCTACAATGGCTCCTGTCAGGAAGCACAGGACAGATTGCTTGACAGGTAAAAACCTGGGATGAGAGAAGGTAAGCCACTTCCCCAAGCTCAGAGCCTAAATGGGGTGCATGTCCCTCCCTGTCCCATTGCAAGGACCGCATGCCCTCAGACAAAGGAGAATGCAGGGCTCCTGTGGCTCAGAAGCCAGAGCCTCTCAGAATCTTGCCTGGGTGAAAGGAGGGGAGTCTCTCCAGTGTTTATAACACTGAAGGTGGACTTCCTTCAGAATAGTTACACATAAGTAAATGGCAGACTAATTAGAAATCATTCAAATACATCAATCAAAAAAGGTCCCCCTCTAGAAATCACTACAGATATTGGAAAATTTTGTAACCTGGGATTTTAAAAACATGTGCCAGATTTTAGCTTTAACTCAGACTGGGCTCCTGTACACTGAGACGTGTACTCCGTGCTGGGAGGTGTTTAAACGCACAGGTTTTTGGCCTGGAGACACTGGACTCTGTGGGCACCACGGGCTCATTCACGTGATGCCCTAATCTAAGCAGGGACTAAAAGGATGGAAGCTAGCCCAAGGTCAACAAGGCCGGGGTGCGGTTCCGATGTGATCGAGTCCTGACAGCCCTGACCTTTCCGTGCCTGTGCACGGCTAGGAGGACTGCTGTGAGGGCGGAACAGATGGTGCAAGTGCTCTGTGAATGTGAGGCACGTGGCCACTTTAGTCCGTGCTCTGGTCGCTCCCCTCTCCCCCCAGCGACTGATGGCACGTGACCTTTCTCCGGGGTCATGCCACTGCGTCCAGCAACCTCACTGGGAAGTCATACCTTTCCCAAAGAGGCAGCAGGCACAGGCTGGCATACTGTAGTCCTGTTGGAGGTCATCCAGGAGACGAGACCCCACCGGCTGACCTGAGAGCTGGGCCCAGGCAACTAGAGGCTCCCCACCCCGGCCCCCAGAATGTGCATTCTCTTTGCCCTCCCCACTCCTAGGAGCTGCTGTAAGGATACAGCCTTGAGACAGAAACAGGGCTTTGAGACTATGTGGATGGGGGAACAGCCAGGGCCTCCACACAGACTTTCAAGGTTCTGGCAGTGGTCGCGGGAACCTCCCAGTCTCGCAGCCGCCTGAGTAAGCCTTGTCAGTTCCTTGCTCACTAAGGCTGCCACCTGCTCATCTGGAAGGGCCTGCCTCTGTGGTCTGTCCCTCCCATTTTCAGATTTCTCTTGGGAAGTTCCCAAAGAGGCTGTGATGCAACAACCACTCTGTCCCCAGTCACAACCCATTAAGAGAAGGCTCACGACAAACCAGGGAACGTGTGTGAACACACCTGGTAAGTCGTCTTCATCCTCGCTGAACACATTCGGGTTGAAAACAGGTAAGTTCACGTAGTCCATGGAAATCTTCCGAACCTCTGGGAGATAAATGGTCATCTGCCGCGGCTGCAGGTGCAGGAGGCTGGTTTTGTAGATCACTGGCGGGAGGAGGAGGGACAGTCAGCAGAGTCAGGAGGACGAGAGCCAAGGGGTCACCGGGATCCCAGCAGGAGGAGGGGGTGGCAGTTTCCCTGCCTTGAGAGCGCAGGCGTGCACAGGAAGGGCCGGCCTGGGCGACGCCCTCCACCTCTCCCTGGGCACACCCGGCCACCCCCCAGCCACCATCTGGGTTCAGGGACACCAAACTCTTAGTCTAGCCCAGACACTTTGCCAACGCTTTGTCTGTTGAATCACACATTCAAAATGTCAAAAAACCTATAAATTCTTTTTTGTAATGAGCTGGAACGTGACAGATATGTTTAAAAAAAACACCTTGTTTGTAAATCAGAAGGATAACCTAATGAAATAGTTGTGATAACCAGACTGCCAAGCTCAGGGCAATCTGGGGCCACCAAGGAGCTGCTGAGAGTGACTCCGAGCTAAGGGGTGACATGGATCAGGGAGGAGTGAAACGCTGCCTCTATTCGGGACTGGATTCTCAATGACTTCAATTTCAATTTCATAATCAGTATAGAGATTTATCAGGAACTTCCACATGATCTCTTCAAACACTTGGATTCACCTCAATAACAGGGATATTTAAGAAAAAAACCCAGGTTGGAACTAAAATATTTAGAGACAAAATAAGTTAAAAAAATGAATGTGAATTTAAGTTTCACAGTAGGTTAAAATCAGGATGAAGCTGTCCATTTTTATGTTCAGTGCGCTTTCCTGTGAGCTATGGAGAAGTTCTCTTATTATTGGATAAGCCGAATTCTCTCTCCAGAGCTGCGGCCCTGCAGGCCCGGCGGCCCACCGCCGACATTCCCTCCGCGCGGCAGGTCTTCTTTTTCGAAGTCCTGTACAAGGCTGGCGCTCGGACTGGGGTGTGCTGAGACAGACGGCATTCTGACCCGTGGTCACCAGAAGTATCACTCCTGTGCTCTCTTCTGTTGCCCACGGAAGAGAGAGTGAATTTTGGTTTTAAAATTCTGGATGGTTTCATATAGCTTAAGAACTAATGTGTTAAAAATGCTATTCCTTGTCATTCATATTAACAAACATAAATAAAATAAAAAATTTCAGGAGGGCCCTGTCCAGTGCCGCTCAGCTGGTTAGAGCATCATCCCTTAAACCGAAAGGCTGCGGGTTCAAATCTAGTCAGGGCACATGCCTGAGTAGCAGGTTCAGTCCCTGGTCGGGGTGCATACGGGGTGGGGGACAACTAACTGATGTTTCTATCTCACATGGATGTTTCTGTCTCTCCCTCCTCTCTCTCTAAAAAGCAATGAAAAAATATCCTTACGTGAGGATAAAAAAAAGAAAATCTCAGGAGGAATTAAAAAAGTAACATCAGCTGTTTCCAGGGTAAAAAAAGTAGGCGACTGGGAGTGAGAATGAGAGAGATTTTACTGCACTATTCTAAATTGTTTGAATTTATTCTATGTTTTTAAAAGTAATAAATACAATGAATTAAAAGTGAAAAAATTACATGGCTAATTACTTTAATTGCAGGAAACAAATTATCCAGTATGTGGATAGTACTTACTTTTTAAATCCACTAGAGTGTCAAAGATTATTTAATAGGTGCTGTATGTAATATACCTTCCAGAATCCAAGACTTAATTTCCTTTCTTCAGTAGAATCCAGTGGAAAACTCTTAGCTTGACAAATGAATAGTCACAGCTCGAACACTTTTTTTAAAGAGGTCAGCGATCTGGACAGGGATTCCGTGGCAGCCCCATAGACAGCTTTGGTCTTGGGCACTCAGATTCCTCCTGTGGGAGCAACAGGGGCCTCAGAGGCACCTACAAGCCCTCTCATCTGAAGGTCCTTGTTGACATATTTGTGGATCTACCCAGCATCCAAGGAAAAGGGCAGAAGAAGAGATCCATTAAATCAACTCTGACCTCTATTCCTTTCTTCAGTGTTTGCTGGGGCAGATGGCTAAAGTTCTCAGCTTACTGATGCGGGTCATTGTGCCCCAGGCACTGAGATGGTTAGAATCAACTGTACACATCAGGAGGGCGCTGCCGAATAACTGAGGAACAGCCTTTGTGTTCATCAGAGAGTTTGCAGGGGTTTGAAAATTTTCTAAGATTTGTCTGTGTTATGTACAGGGATAGTCTACTGTTATTTCCTAGGTTGGTTCATGTTTCATTTTTATTCTCTTTTTCTGTTAGCTGAGAAACCTCAAAATGGAGAATCCAAATGCAGCACTAGTAAGCCTCTAAAGAGGCAGATACAGCAATGGGTCTTTTAACATCTGATTTGCAAGAATAATTTATTTTAAAGGATTGAAGAGTGTCTGAAACAACTCTTAGGCAGATTCAGAATTGTCAAAAGCATTTCTAGTAGGTTACACAGTGCATTCCAGATAGGGCCGCCAGCCACAGGTGGACCTTGCCGGGCTAAGCTGGCTTTCCAGCGACGCGTGTGCATATTAAATGATCAGGCGGTCTAGCAAGGTGGGGGCACAACACAACTCCTGGGCCTACAGGATGTGCCTGTCAGGGGGAAAGTGCATTGAAAAGGGCCTCCCGCCATTCCACACCGTCCTGTCTCTGAGCAACCACCATCAGTCGGTATCTCCCGTTCCAGCCATCCGGAGCGTGGATGGGAACACGAACCCTGGGTCCTAGCCCGGTTTTGGACTCCCTTGTTTCTATTGTCCTCACTGTTCCGCACGTACATGGACAGGACATTTATTTGGCACTTAGAAATGACATCTATAAAGATTCACTGCTAAGCTGTGCTCACAGTCAGCGAGGATCTTCTTATATTCTAATGCTTCCTTCAGGAATTTTTTTTAACTCAAGAACCTAAGGACACGGGTACCAAAATCTGCCAACAGCAAAAAGCCACAAATCAAAATAGCCAGAAACCTCCAAGAACTTTGATAGGGATTTTGGCTATTTCTGTCATTTTTTTAATAAGTTGGGGGTGATATTTTTAAAAAATGAAAGCACTACTGGCAAAAAGAAACCCCCAATTTGAGTGATTGTTCTACTTTTTGTTGAAGTCACAGTGGCTGGAGTCAAAGTTTGGACAGAAGATGCATGCTAATTTTTTTTATTTCAACGAGCCCATTTTCTACTCTAGGCCCCCAAAGGTTGAAATTGTTTTTCTCAGTCTGAGTATCCAACTGGGACAGCAGACAAAGAACCGGATGTGGCCTCACCTGCACCGAGGTTGGTTGGCAGGAAAGGAGCCAAGCCCACGATCTTAAATTTGGTTCCCCAGATATTAGACGTAACCTGAGCAAGATAGTTGTGCTGCGGGAGGAAAAAAGGAAAGAAACATCACTATTTCCATATTTCCTATTAAACAAACACTTATTGCTTAAAAAGCCACAGGTGTTTACAGGTGGAAATGTACATTCCCTACTTCGTTCCATCCCTTTGAACATCAGAAACAAACTGCAGCATGTCAGGCACCCACTTTCAAATGGATGCTCACCAACAAGCTGTGCTTCTCAGGCTGGGAGAGTGAAGCAGACCTGTCTCAGTGTGTCTGCAGGTGTCTCGGTTCAAAAGGCCGTAATGGGTTTCGGCTCCTTTACCTTCACCTCTCCATTCCCATAATCACTGCACTGGAGAGGGTATCTGGCCCTGCGTCCATTTTTATCCTTGATGTTTCTCCTGGAAATATCAGCTACACTGACACCATCCTGAAACTACCCACTTGTCTGTTTTCTCAGTCAATGAAGTCAAAAGAATTTAAACAGCTATCCCTGTGCCCAGCCATGCCTGCACGTGTGTGTGCAAGGGCAAACACGAAGCTGAATAAAACACAGCTCCCCCAAGACCCTGTGCCTTAATGATGAAGATAAAGCGGGTAATTGTTTGCATACAAGAAGTCACTGAGAAATAAGAGGCTTTGGAGTTACTGTGGCTGAGCCAGGGAAGGAAGCCTTCCGGAGGAGGAGGTGAAGTTAGGTCTGGAAGCACGGAGGCTTCCAGTGGCTCAGGCAGAGCAAAGGCACAAAGGCAAAAAGAGGCAGGGGTGGCTCTGCCACATGGGGGGTGAGAGGCGAGACATCTGAGGTTGCAAGCATGTCTGTGGGACGTGGAGCAGAGGTAACGGGCCTGCCTGGAGGCAGGGGTGGTGAGGGGGACAGACAGGCACAGAGAGGGGTTGCAAGGGTCCGGCCACCCCCAAGCACACACGGGGGAGGGGACGAAGCACTGTGGGGCATCAGTGCCCGTGACCTACCCAGAACCCAGGCACTACCTGAGTGATGTCCTCAAAGGGAAACTCTCTTCGTGTCAGGCTGGGTGAGCTGACGGAGGGCTTGCGAATGGGCAACCGTGGGGACCTGGACATCTCCTGAGCAGCCCGGGACAGCTTGGGAGACTTCCGAGCCTCGATGTTGATCCTGTGGGGACGAGGCAGGAGGGTCAGGCACCCAAAGCAGGGAAGGCTCTCCTGGCACATCCCTTCATTTGCCAGTAGTCACCCATGGGTGTCACATTCTTAGGAGCCAGGTCCCTTAATTCAAACAAGTCCCTCCGCCTGCTTTTGCTATATGAACAGGAGAAAAGAAGGACAGACCTGTATACTGAATAACATTTTAAAATACATACAGTGAGATCACATCAAGTGATTCATTTGTATGGAACCTCAGAGAATTAACTCTCTTTCACTTTCTACTGACTTGTAATGAGGAAATGGCAGGTGGGAAGACTCATTTCTCACCTTATAGCCACAATGATTTTATAACCCTAGCACACTTGGATTTCAACAGACTTATGTAGAATTTTAATCAAATCAGTTCCGCTGCTTTTTGATCCTTTGCTCTGTGGTCCTCAGTTCCTTTGTTTGTAACATGGGGACATATGTGCTTAATGCCAGTCTAACCCAAAGAGAGTGTTATAAAAATGAATATGGTAAGGTTGATGACATTCTACGAAAGAAAAGCATTAAGCCTCACATACACTGTTGAGCCTGATAAGACATCTCGCACACCCATGGGAGAGGAGGCCGAGGGACTGAGCTGGTTAAAGCTCTGTGTCAGGAGAGTAACTCGCCTGCTGCATGTGGGGGATTCAACATAGGTAAGGACAGCAGGAAGGAGGACTAATTATGGGGTTAGCAACATCCAGAAACCTTAAAAGGGCATTCACAGGTGAAGGATTTAGTTGCTTAATGTATTACATGTCCTCTCTGCTTAAGTATTGATAATAGGAAAGGGTGAAACACCACAGAGTGTAGGAACATTCACAATTTTATTTGCAATTTTAACAAACTTAGAACAAAGATGAAAAAGTAAATTAATTAGATCGCTGTAGCAACTGGATAGCTATATGGGAAAGAAAGAACATTTACCTCTAACTCCCACTATACAAACATTAACCTGAGATCTAAGTGTGAAAGCTAAAACTAAAAAGCTTCCAGAATGCCTCACGACCTCACAGTAGACATAGATTTCCTAAATAAGGCACAAAAAAGCACTAACCATAACAGAAGAAATTCATATATGTTTTAGACTAAATGGCAGTATATGCCTGACAAAGGAGTCACAGCTAGAATAAAGAATCTTACAACTCAATACAGGCAAAACTACTCTATAAAAAATGGGCCAAAGATTTCAACAGATACTTCACAAAAGATGCCCAAACGGCCAAAAAAGATATAAAAAGCTTCTTGGCATCATCAATCACTGGAGATAATCGGTTTAAACTACAATGAGACATCACTGCACACCCACTAGAATGGGTAACATCACTTTTTGAAGTGACCACTTCAGGTGAGCGTGAAAGCAGCTGGCACTCTCGTGCACTGCCGGTGGGGATTCACAAGCACTAGGCACAAGCACTTGTTGCACAGGCACTTGGGAACACTGTTTGGCAGTTTCCACTAAAGGTAAATATGTACCTACCCCATGCCCTGCAGCTTTCCCTTCTAAGTACATGTCTGAGATGAACGTTTGCACATGCGCACAAAAAGACATGTACAAGGAGGTCCACAACGGTTTCATTCATCACAGCCCCAAACTGTAAACCACTGACTATCCACGAATTGGAAATAGCATAAACAAACTGTAGTATATTCACTACAGTGGAATTTCATACCACAAAAAAGGGAAAACTACGGATAGACACAACAGCATGAGTAAACCTCAAAATCATTATACTGAGAAAAAAGAGTACATGTTGTTTGGCTCCATTTACGTGAAGATCAAGAGAAAGCAAAACTAATCTGTGGTGAGAGAAGTTAGAACAGTGATTAACCAAGAGAGCAGGTATCAGGAGTTCTGGCCAAGATGGAGGGGTAGGTAGATAGGCTTTGCTTCCTCACACAACCAAAAGAAGGATAAAAATCAATTTAAAAACAAAAAATAACCAGAACTGCCAGAAAGCTGAACTGTATGGAAGTCTGACAAGCAAGTAGTTAAAGAAGAAACATTCAACTAGACTGCCCAGACTGCGCCACAACACAGTGATGTGGGTTGCCCTGCCCTGGTGAATACCTAAGGCTCCACCTCTTACAACGTAACAGGTGCACCAAGACAAAGAAATATGGCCCAAATGAAAGAACAGATCAAAACTCCATAAAAAGAACTAAGTGATGAGGAGATAGACAACCTATCAGATGCAGGGTTCAAAACACTGGTTATCAGCATGCTCACAGAAATGGTTGAGTATGGTGATAAAATAAAGGAAGAAATGAAGGCTATACAAAGTGAAATACAGAAAAATATACAAGGAATCAACAGTGAAGGGAAGGAAACCGGGACTCAAATCATTGATTTGGACCAGAAGGAAGAAATAAACATCCAACCAGAACAGAATGAAGAAAAAAGAATTCAAAAAATGAAGAGAGGCTGAGCAACCTCTGAGACAATTTTAAATGTTCCAACATCCAAATCACAGAGGTGCCAGGAGAAGAGGAAGAGCAAGAAACTGAAAATTTATTTGAACAAATAATGAAGGAAAACTTCCCCAACCTGAGGCAGGAACTAGACATGCAAGTCCAGGATCTTCAGAGTGTACCAAAGAAGTTGGATCCAAGAAGAAAACACACCAAGACACATCATAATTAGTTACCCAAGACTGAAGATAGGAGAGAATCTTAAAAGGAGCAAGAGAAAAGGAAAGAGTTGCCTACCAAAGAGTTCCCATAAGACTATCAGCTGATTTCTCAAAAGAAACCTTGTAGGCAGGCAAGAAGGGGCTGGAAAGAAGTATTCAGTCATGAAAATCATGGACCTACACCCACAATTACTCTATCCAGCAAAGCTATTGTTCAGAATGGGAGGACAGATAAAGTGCTTCCCAGATAAGGTCAAGTTAAAGGAGTTCGTCATCACCAAGCCCTTATATGAAATGTTAAAGGGACTTATCTAAGAAATAGAAGACAAAAACAACTTATGAACAGTAAAATAACAACAAACTCACAACAATCAACAACTGAACCTAAAAAACAGAAACAAAAACAAAAACTAAGCAACTAGAACGGGAAAGGAATCACAGAAATGGACATCACATGGAGGATTATCAGTGGGGAGGAGGAGAATGGGGAAAAAGGTATAGGGAATAACAAGTAATAACCGGTAGGCACAAAACAGGGGAAGGTTATGAATAGTATGGGAAATGAAAAGCCAAAGAACTTATATATACCACCCGTGGACATGAACTAAAGTGGGGTGGGGGTGGGGCGGTAAATGGTAGAGGAAAGGGGAGTACAGGGCAGAGGGGGATAAGGGGGGGAGAATGGGATAACTGTAATAGCATAATCAATAAAATATACTTAAAAATAGGGACCAGGTATCAGATGGGAGGGGCACAGGAACTGTCTCGGATGATGGAATGTTAACTGCAACTGGGTGGTGAGTACACTGCCTTACCGAGTGAATTTAGCGTTTATTAATCTTGACAGCAATGTTATCTGTATGCCAGCTGTACTTTCATCTTGCACAGCATCACAGAATCTAGAGCTAGAAGAGGTCTTAGTGAAGATCTGGTCCACCATGAGCTTCTACAGACAAGGACACCGGTCTACTTCAGGCTTTGTCCACTCACACAGCCCAGAGGGGGCGGAGCCAGGACGAGAAAGGCGATGCTTCTCATCTGCAACTTCACAGCCCTTTCCACTTACTCTGAGCTCTTCACCATTCTTTAAAACAAATCTTTAGGGGGGCCTAAAGTTTTCTTTGGTTTACTATTCTCCCCCCAATTACAGCATTAATTGGCATTGAATTTGGCATTCTCTCCAACACATTACTTACACGGTAAAACCTTTTTCTAATTTTTCTCAAACTGGAAGAAAAAATAAGTAAGCCAGGGAGCTCTGGCTACCCCATGCCACCCACCATCAGAGTTGACCCCAAGAGAAGTCCTGGAGTTTGGCAAACTTCCTACTGGGTGTCTTTTTCTGTCCCAAAGAACTGAGAAAGGACAGCCGTAACCACAGCAGGCTGACCTTCCAGATGAAAGGTAGGGATGCGTTCTCATGCTCTCCTGGTGTCGGTTTCAAGAGGATTCTGCTGCAGGCACAACACAGGTACACCTCCAGGGACACAAAAAGAGGCTAACACCCTAGAAGCAAGATTACCGTGGGAGTTTGGGTGACTTGCTCGCTTGGGAGATTTTGGGGGATTTCTTGGCAGCCCAGTCATCGCTCAGTTCGATGTCGCTGGAGTCCGAGCAGTTGCAGCTGTCGACCACGGCAGACATCAGGCTGTTCCCATAGAGTTCATCTGGTAAGACACCAACCAGCAAGTTTACGGGAGGTGACATTAGACCCTAACAATGACCATTACTGGAAACTACAGGGCAGAATGACTCTACAGGCCATCATTTCAAGTCTAGAAAGTGAAATGGGAAGGAGTAAAGCATTGTTTTCCTTTGACATTCTTCTAAGCAAAAGTAGGCAATTACTTCTACACTTATCAAAATGGGCATGGTATGTTAATACTCCGGAATGTACAAAATAGTTGGGCACGTTACTGTGACAACAGCTGAAACCAAAACAGCTTCACAGTCATCTTCATGACACACCAGGCATCACAGGCTTGCGGGCCACCCAGAACCTGAGTGAGGGACTTACTGAGCCACTGACTGCTCAAAGAAGGTGCTTCTGACCTGGGACCTGGGAAGGCCCTTGCTGGCTCTGGGCCTGCCCTAGACCAGAGACCTGCCAGTGCTGCTTACGTCTGTCTGGCAGTACAGTCTGCTGAGCAGCCCCATCATGGGCCCGCTATCCCATGATGGGGCTGCCTGCATGGCTGCCTGCAAAGGGAAGTTCCGTGCAATAGGACTCTCAGGGCAGCCTGGGTTCTGCTGAGAGGGCCAGTACAGGAGACACGCAAGCTAACTCTGCGAACTGGACATCAGGCGGAGGGTGAGAGGCCCCACAGCAGAGGGCAACGTACACCAACGTGGCGCCATCACAAAGCTGCTAAGCAAGTGAAGTTCACGCCTGACAGCCTCCTTGAAATCCCTTCTCCTTTTATTCCCTTCCTTCCTCACACCCCCTCACATCCCTTCACTACCCAAATCCCTGCTCTGCCCTGCTCCCCAGGTCTGCCCTCACGAAGAGCACCTCATTCTTCAAAAATCACTGTTTTGCTGACTAAAGCCTCATTCCCTCAAGGCTCCAAGAACCTTACCACACAATAAAAAAGACACATCATTTGATCACGGTGAAATAATTTATAGGAGAGTGAATTTACTGGTCAAAAGGTCTGACTGCATTTCAAAGGATGGGCTTCTTAATCCAAACTGATCTCTACATTTCTGAACACATGGAGGTGACGTCTGTGCACAGTGGCCTCTCTGAGGCCCCTGGAGGCAGAGCAGAGCAGAGCAGCCTGGCACGAGGTGTGGAAGAGGCTGCTGCTGCCAGGTTGGTGGGGGGACTACAGACACCCTTGTTAAACCGCTCGCTGACTCAGAAGGCGCAAGTCTTGGCTCCAGCAAGCGACCGTGGTGTGCCTCTGAGTTTGTTTAAATAAAAGGCTTCGTTCGCATGCCCTGAGCAGTGCTTGTATTAGTTAATTTAGGAATCACTGGATCAGAGGAAGCTTGGCTACAATTCACACACACAGATAAGGCCACAGAATGCTTCTGTATGTCCGTAAACAGAGCCAGTTTACTGACTTGAGGAAATTCAGCAGGGCATCATCCACTCATTCCTTGACCTTTTCGCTAATGCCACAAATGCTACATGCCATACCATCACTTTTTTCCATTACTCATGCTGTACACTCTCTGGGCTGCTATCACACACTGAGTAACTTATAAACAACAAAACTTATTTCACACAGTTCTGGAGGCTGGAAGTCTGAGACCAGGGTAGCAGCAAGGTCGGATTCTAGTCGCGGCCCTCTTTGGGTTGCAGACTGCTGACTTCTTGCTGTGTCCTCACATGGCAGAAGGGGCTGGCATCTTTCTGAAGTCACTTTTGTAAGGCACTAATGTCATGATCTAGTAACTGACCTCTGAATATGGTCACATTGGGCATTAGGATTTCCACGTATGAATGTGAATGGGGGGAGGACAGAAGCACTCACCACTAATTTCTGGTCTGTCTCCCCAACTAGTATGTAAACTCCCCAGGGGGAGGAGCTGCTTGTCTTGCCTTCTGCTGTAACCACAGAGGTGAAAACAACTCCAGGGACTCGATACATACTTCCCGACAGAAAAATGCGGTCCATGCTCTGCTGCCTGGCTGCACCCCACGCCAACCACAGCAGAATTCTGGGGAGTGGGGGTGGGCGCTGGTGACTGCTACCGCTCCCAGGGGTTCCCACGAGCAGGCAAGGCTAGAGACCACTCACCTAGGAGCTCACACGCTAGAGCATATGTCACCTGGGCACATTAGGTCACAGACTTCTAGGCCCCACCCCAGCCCTGCTGAATGGAGGGACATAAGGGGCAGGCCTAGAGCCTCCCAGGTGACCTGCAGGGAGGTGGGGGAACAATGACGTGGAGGCCCGACTTACTCCGCTTCTCCCGAGGAGAAATTCCTGGCTTCTGAGAGTCTGGAATGTCACCCTCCCCTGAACCAGTTCCCATACACCACTCAGTTGGTAATTAGTCATATTCTGCCTTGCGACATGTCTTCTATTTTTGTCCTGAGGTATTTAAATCTTGACTTTTTTATTAAATTTCCCAAGTGTTAAGCTGTCTTATCACCCAGGGGGGATTATAACTGCTTGAGAGCAGACACTTGGCATTTCTTCCTGACACAGGAGACTCAAGGACCCTGTACAAACCAGCACTGAATACATATTGTTGATTTCTCTGCTCTACACCGTTTCCACTCTTTCAATTACAAAAATAAAACACCTCTCCCCCAAGGACTGTGAGCAACCAAGGCAGGATGTGTTTGCAGTGAGCTGAGAGAGGGAACACTGAGGAGGTGGTGCTGGGGCGGTGGCCAGGCCAGGCTCCCACCCTGGCTTCGGTGCCCTCCAGCACACCTGCCTGCCTCCCCTGCCCTGTTTTTAGTGGGGCACATGCCCCATGGGGACCAAAGCAAGCTCTGCACATTGGTTTCCTCCAACACTTAACGTGAGGGCAGGTTTCATGAAATTGTATACATGGGAGGAACCTCAGGGACAATGACATTGGCTGAGAAGATGAGATGCACGTTGTGGTTTATTACCTTTCACACATCCTTCCCCTCGTTTGGTCACTTCCAACCATCAACCCTCCTTCAGTCACCCCTAATCATCAATGACTCCTCTCCTCCTACATCCCCCAAAACCATGTTTTCCTTCTGAGTTCACATCTACTGCCCTCCTGGATTTCTCACTTTGCTTCCTTCCTTCTGATCCTCCTCTCCCCTCTTTTCCAGCAGTCTCCCTACCAGTCCTCATTTCTTCTACTCAGCCTCCCTGCTCTTGGTACAAGTTCATCGCATGACTCAAAGGACCAAAAAAAAAAAAAAAAAAAAAAAATCCAATTAAATACTGGAGTGGGCAAGTGAGCCCACGGCACTGTGACACTAGGATAACTCTGGTCATAACACACATCACAGTGCCTTCAGAGACACAATGAGGGCACAGGCCAGTCTACTGGGAAGGAGAATGAATGGGAGTTGAGGTGTGGGAGGGACCAGTATGAAACTAATGCAAACAGACCTAATTTAACTCATGTTATTTCAAGGTCAGGCCCTTGCCAGGCACTGGGGGCATAGAGATGACTAGGTCCCCTCTCCAGGACCTCAGGATTTGGGGGCAGATAGAGCCCAGAAAGACTACTGTGTCCTTCCCAGGATCCCAGCAGCTCAGCTGGCAGGTGACGGGCATAGAGGACAATGCTGTTCAGCCTGCTGTTGGGGCTGGGCAAAATTTCACAGGGGGAAGCAAAATGCCTGAACTGGCAGATACTGATGATGGGCACTCAGGCCTCAACAATCACTGGCTGAGGACATTGGGCGGGCACAGTCAGAACAAACGAAAAGGACAAAGTCCTTCCCTCTGGAGGCTCCCAAAGCAGAGCTACAGAGACATGTGTGCAGTGAGCACCTTGAGGACATCTGAGTGATGATGTTCAGGTAGAGGAGAGGATTCTAGAAGGAAGGACTTATTCATCATGCAAGATCTTTACAAATGAGTAAGGAATTTTCCTTGGCAATCTGCTAAAAAACAGTCTACAGTCTGAGGGATAGAAGTAGGACTGTAGCAGGAGGCTGAGGAGCAGGCTACAGGTTTGGGAGTTTCAATTCTGTCGTTGGCTGGGGGTGGGGGACAGAGACTGACCTCTCTGTGATGTGAAGGTTGTCTCCACAGCTCACCCAGGCCGTCACTGAGAACTACCCCCTGGAAGAGGAAGCTGTCACTCCGGAACCCTGTGCCAGCTTCCCCTTCACAGACAGCCCCAACCACAGCAAGCCTCCTGAAATGCTGTTAAAAGCCCCATTGAATAGTATGTTTTGAGAACTGTTAACCTCAATAGGATTTTGGAAACGGAGTATCTCTGAGGATGTTCCACGTTAGCCCACACAGGCTCACTTTCCAAAATCGGGCATTCTTGTGTCATGGGTTATCAGGAACCACACCTGACAACTAGGTCGTCAGGCAGTGAGGGGGCCCACCTGATTTGCTATCCGTCCGGGGGTCCATGATGACAAACTCTGGCCGCAGCTTGCTGATGCGCCGCCCCTTGAGGATAGGCACAAGCCCACCCAGGTACTCCAGGTACAGGGTGTAGCACGGGCCGCCCACCTCTGGGTCATCCTCTGTGCGCTTCATGGTGCAGTGCAGACGCTCGTTGCCAGCCGAGGGGTAGCTGACAAAGTCTCGCATGTTGTTGGGGTCCGGAATTGGGGGCTGGAGGCAGAACATGATAGAAAGGAGAGAGCGTGGGCTTCCTGCTCACTCTAACAGAGCACTGCCTGGTAGCCCGACTAGGGGTGGCTAACGATGCACATTAAATAGTAATTTGTAACCCTGGGTGGACGTCACAATAACGTGGGAGCTCTAAAAAAAAAACCACCTGAGCCAAGATCCCAACTCAGACAATGAAACTGGAATCTCCGGGGGCTGGACCTTGGCATGTATACGTTCCAAAAAAGCCCTGGGTAATTCTAATGCGCAGCCAGCTTGAGAACTGCTGGCACAGAAGCAAGACTGCAAAGCAACTTGAAAGAAAAAAATCACAAAGAGATTCTAAAACTCTGATGTTCTAGAAAAAAGTAATCAACAAGTCAATCTAATACTTCGAAGCAGAGACAGAACACAAAGAAAAGAATGCAGAACAGAACCTAAGGTTAAAGGGAAACCCACACCTGAACAGCCCCGGCAGGTACATACCACACACTATCAGGAAACAGAGCGGTTTTCAAGTTACAATCAGTATGCAGATGGCTGACAGTGAGTGCTGGTGGGGGCTGCTCCTCCTCAGCACAGCAGTGAGGGTGGCAGGCCCTCAAACTGGACCCCGGTTCAGTCCTGCCCACTCCCCTACATAGCTATGGGGAAAGTTACTCAACTTCTAGAAACATGTTTCTTGCTTTTTCAAGTGGGAACAGCAGCAGCATCTGCCAGGAATTCAGGATGAATCAGACAGACTGATCACCAGGAGGATACAGCGCTGGAGCACAGAGGCTGCCTTTGCCATGACGCAGCCAACGCCCATCTCACAGGCAGAGGCCCTCGTGGACACACTGAAGATGATGCGCATGTGGGAGAGTGTGGCAGAACTCTGCAGGGCCACACACCTGCTCTGCCCAGACGCTCCTGTCAAGGGGAGATGATGTCTGTGCTCCTGCTCTGGGATTATCAGCCACCTTCCCTGTCTTTGTCCTCCTTTCTGCAAGGGTGGAGAGGAGGAGAAAGAGGGGGAGGGGGAGGGGGAAGAGAGGGAGGAAGGCCCTACCTTGATAGTGGGGATGAAGGCAGTGGAGAGGTAGGAGCAGAGGCGGGGGGGCAGAGCCAACTTGCTGACGTCTTTGTCTTCTCGCAGGGCGCTGGCAATGGCCTGCTGGCACAACAGCTGCAGGCTGGACACCCGGTGCTCCACACGTACCACGTACAGGGCTGGTCCTGACGCCATCAGCAGCCTGGAGTCCCGGTGGCCCCAGCAGATGGAGATGATGGGGCGCTGCCAGAAAGTGAAGGGAGACCTCATGTAAGCTTTTGCTCTTAAAAGCAAAGAAAGATCATGCATGCTTGTCTCGGGCAAAATAAAGTGACCTAGTAGTTTTTGAGATACTGGTTTTAACAAGTACAAAAGAGAATGCTTAATACTGTACTATGAAAATTCGTTACTTTCACTGAAAAGTGGTTAGATTCTAAGTACAGAGTATTGGAATAGTTTTACGAAGTTCTTTTACATGTATTATCTCATTTAAGTTGATGCCACAAAATGTAACATAGCTCTGTGTAACAACACTTCTACCAGAAGATGCAATCGGCCTGGGGCTCGGTAATCCATATTCCTTCCTAAGCTGTCATTATCTGGCTCTCCAAGTCACTGGTGGTGAGGAGGTGGACTAGATGGCCCTTCCCTTCTGTCCTGCCAGGGAGCATTTTAGAGTCAAATCAACACTGGATTTGGGGCAGAAGCTGTGTGACCTGGGGGCTATTACATAATCCCTGCAAATCTATTTTCTCATGAGTCAGTGGGAGCTGTAAAATCAAAGGAGACAAGAGATGCCAAAGTGCCCCTGGCATCTAACCCGCACACGTCAAGTCCCCGTTATTCTTCGCCATCGCCGAGCTGATGGGCTGAAAGTGGAGGGCTACCTGGAAGGGCAAAGGGAGGGGAGCACAGTTCCCGTGACAGCCTCTCTAGGGGTGTGCGGCCATCGCTTGCTCTGCACAGTCAGGCTGACATACGCATGTACATGTAGAAATGGCTTGTACCAAAAAACTCAAAGCTCAGGAGAGCCATCGGAGTGAGATCAGCCTAGGAAGAAAGAAGTGAAGGGCTGTGATGGAGAGGCAGAGAGAGAATTTGTTCATTCTGATCCAGACAGATGGAGTTCTAATTTAATGAGGTCTTGAGGGCGTTCAAAGATCAGAAGTGGGATACCAGATCTTTTATATGAATGACAGATAGAACCAGAATTTTCAGATTTTAGTGACAAACATCAAGATAAAAGGAACACATGAAGATATCTGCTTAAAATAGCCCCCGGGGTCAGCTAATCCTGGTTTCAACTTCAAAACAAACTGCCAGCTGAAGACAGTTCAGCTCCCATTTCCATCAGAGAGGGGCTGGGCAGCTGCTGTGTGGGACAGCCAAAGCCCCTGGAGGAGGACCCTGGAGCCTGGGGCTCAAGTCTGGGGGCTTCCAGAGCAGTTCCAAAGTGCGCCTCCGTACAAGAGGATCCAACACAGAGGGAAGACCCCATAGAGAGGCCTGTTAGTTCAGAGCAAGACTACTCATTGCTGAAAATAGTACAGACAACATATAAAAAAATGCATAAAAAATTTTCTTTGGTATCATCAACCCCTGTAAGTGCAGATACCAAAATCATGATTAATCTTAAAGATAAACTACCTCCCCCAATCCCAACCCTGTGCCTCCAACGATATTTACAACATAGAACTCAAGTAAATAAAGAACAGTTTTCAACTAGCACAATCTCCCAGATGGGAACTGGCTACAGAAATACCAGACACTTCCTCCTCCGACTTCCCATTACTTTGAGTCCCTCCACCTGCCATGCCAACCGTTACAGGGCAGGGACCAGGCATGTTCACCCTGAAGTCCCCTCCCTCCTGCTAGTTCTGCTTTCAGTAGTAACCACATCTGTGATGTGATTACATGTTTTGGGAGGGTCTTATATAAAACTGTCACTATGATAAGTATGTATCTCTTATATCTTTGTACAAAGGAACTTAAACAAGGTATACAGACCTTCAAACTAGATAAAAAACCCTGTTACATTTATGTGTATTATCACTACCTACCGTAACAAAAATAACGACTGCATCTCAAAAACTCAGTGCATCCCAACAGCACCTTCAGGTGTGTTAACAAGCACGCACACTCTCTCCTTCAACCCTCTCGCCCTCCCGTGCAGGTGCCCTTACTCCCGTTTAACACGGGAGGAGCTGAGGCGGACAGCCGGACAGCTGAGGAGCCTGGCCCCCGCAGAAGAGCTGGCTCTCGCCCTTTCCCTCAGCTGACGCTCCTCTCGCTGCCCCTAGTGTCAGTGTGAGGACGAGGCCTGGTAAACACGTGCGACGTCCCACAAACACGTAGACCGCCAGTCGCAGACAAAGAAACGAGCCCAGATTCTCCTTCCAGGCTCCTTCATCCTTCTGGTCAGGCCATCTTCCTCAGAAGCAAACCAAACCACATGTCCGTAGAGAAGGCAAACAGACCAGAGGGGACCGAGGCTGCATAAACAGCAAATGGGTAAGGACAGGAACGATTCATTATGGGAGAAAAGAGCCCACAGGTCACGGGCCCACAAGTGGAGAGCAAGTAGCCAAGCAGCACTCTTGGCTGAGCACGCAAGAGCACGGGCACACGGAGAGGGTGAGGAAGGGCTGTGCCACCCCAGACTGGGCACGGCATCAAGGAGGGAGACACGATTCTTCACGAGGAGGAGTGAAAGGACTTGAAAGGACTGACAGCTAGGACCAGCAGAAAAGAGCTGAAATCCTTTAGCCTGGAGAGGTGAATCCTGCAGGGCCTCAACGGAAAAACTGTTACTTGCAGCACGGTCACCAGGAAATGCTGTCTCCTACAAGGAGGACAAGGGCACCTAGTGAAGCACCATGGGGCACAGCCTCCACCTGCTTGCCCGAGCCAGTGGCAGTTCATTCCAGCATGGGGCGAGAGGGCTGCTCATTTACTTTAGTTTTTTTGGCATGTCTTCCCTGTACGACAGTAAGGTATAAAGCAGATATTGGTACCTTCGCCATAATTAAGGCTGTATTAGAAAAATAAGGAAGAGTTCACAAACAGTGAAAGCTGCCCCTCTTGTCTGAAGATTCTGGTATTTCTCTGGTGTGAGGAACCTGATTATTGTAATGACAGCAGAGTCCGAGGCTGTGCTTATATTAATTAGCCATGATCTCAGGATCCCGTCAAGTCCTCTAAGCCTATAGAAAGTCCTTTCGCTTGGGATCCAACGCACAGCATGGTGTTACAGTTGTCATATGCAGGACTATGCACTCACAGTTGCTGAGAGAAGATCTGCAACTTCCTCAACAGAAAGAAGAAATGGTGGTGATGTGATGAAGGTGTTAGGTAATACAAAGGTGGAATTCTGTTGCAATATATATATATCAAATCCAGGTGTTGCACACCTTAAACATGCTTAGTGTTAAGTATCAATTATAGAGCAATAAAGCTGGGCGGGAGAGACAGACAGACAGACAGACACATGCATACATGTAAGCCTTTTTATCTCATGCCCTCTTACTTTCCTAGTGTCATTTCCTATTGGTGCTCATTTTCCTATGCTGCTTTCTGGTACTCCGGATGGCAAAGGCCTGGTGACAAAATATTCTGTTGAGGAAATTCGAAGAAGACTCTAAGGACCAGGGACTACCTGTTCTTGCAGATGTGAGGCGTGGGATTTTTACCAGAGCTGTGTCTTGACTTAGTGCCCTAGTCAGCAACTTCTGCCACCAGGTCCTCTAGGACCAGAGTCTGCCTGCCCATGGTCCCTGCCCACAGAGCTCTGTCCCTTCCTAGGACTCCCACCTCCCAGGATCACTTCCAGAAGAGAAAGGCACCAAATGGTGAAGTCTAATAAAGCTGGGGGCACTCCAGGGGATACACACACCCAGCGGCAGCCGGTTAATGCTTCTGTCTGGATGGCTGCTGTGTGCCAGAGGAAAACTCAGGTGTAAATCTGTGGACAGTCTTTCTCAAATCATACAAAGGAACCATTTTTAGAAGTGATGGCTGGAACTGTGAAATTGAGAACATTAAAATCCTAATTTGTGCAGGAAGTTCACATATTTTGTGCATCCACATCGGAGGCAAAGTGCAACAAAGTGAGCTGCCTGCTGGTGGGAGTTAGCGAGGCGGCCACCCAGTGCTCTGGTGAGTGTGATGGAACAGCAAGGGGCGTGAGCCAGGTGCGGGCAAAGGGTGAACGCACAGGCACATCTCAGAGGTACCACGGGTTTGGGTCCAGACCACTGCAGTAAAGCAAGTACAATAAAGAGAATCACAATCTTTTTGCTGGTGGAGTGTCTTCCCCTGAATTTAAACAAAACAAAACAAAACAAAAAAAACCCTCATTTTTAGTGCTGGGCCATTTAAAATGAGGGCAGACTAGTTTGCTCCCGTCACTCCCCTGACGCAGCATGATGGAATGGAGTGGTCGATGGCCAGCTTCAACTCCTTACGGCACCCAAAGATGTGCTGAATACCTCCTGATCCTATCTCCTGCACTCTGGGAGAGAGGCTATGCACCCGTCCAGTCGCTTATGTCCAGTCGCTTATTCAGCTATTCGGCTGCCGGTCAGTCATTCAGCACAGCTCTGTTCAATGTGCACAATGGGCCAGACAGACTCTGGGTGTGAGAAAGAGATTCCCGCCCTGGGGCACTGACATTCGGAGGGAGAAGAAGAGAGAAATACCTCAGTATCTGTTCGGACTGAGGGTGGAAATGCTGTGGAAAAAACTCGGTTAGGATAAGGGGCGAGAGGAAGATCAGAGAAGTCGTTTCAGCACAGGCCTGGCTGAGATGAGGGAGCTTATTTATCTAATTTTTAATTGGAATGAAAGCTTCCTCACTATTTGGCTATTTTTTGTATACAGTAGTGAGTTAAATGAAGTCTTCTAAAAATTTAAGGAAATACAAAGCAGGGTGTCCTTCCCATATTAAAGTTAAACTGATCAAGCAAAATCAAAGTCAACAGACAACAAAAGGGGGGGCGGCAAGAGAGAGAGAGAAAACGAGGCCACCCACGTCCACGGTCTCTGTGGCAGAGTGGAGGGTGGGGGGACAAAGGGACCTGGGCTGAGGCTCTGCTGCCCGGCCCACGGAGAGTCCCATCCCTGTGAAGGTCACGGCAGTCTGGCCCTCCCTTCTGCAGCCCCCTCTGAGGAAGCTGGGGGTGTCTGTCTTGGAACCAGTGCACAGCAACGGTCTCAGAGCCCCCAGGAGAAGGGGATGCTGAATGCTTGCATGAGCCGACATGCAAAGAAGGAAAGCGTTCTAGAACAGTTCACCGTCAAACTAACTAAGCTGGTGACTGGTCATCAACAAATTGTGTTGGTTTGGCCACCAACTGAGTTACAGTAATAAAAACTAGCTTGGGATTCACTGACCCAAATTTCAGTTTTAGAAGAATATACCACTTTGTATTGTGTAAGCAGATAACCCAGGGAAGGACATTCTCATCTGTGTACAAAAAAACAGGAAAAGCACACCTATGGCAGCTTCATGAGAACAGGTAAATTTAATCTTCAACAAAAGGAGGCAAACATACTTTTTCTAAAGATTCTCCTTCAAGAGTGTGGAAGTCTATGACCATAAATGCAATCTCTTATTTGATTTTTCAATTCCCATACCTACTTTCTTCTTCTTCCTTCTCTCTTATTTGTCAATTTTTAGAGAGAGAGAAAGTAGGGTCGGGGAGAAAGGGAGAGAGACAAGAAAGGGAGAGAGGGGGGAGGTAGGGAGGGAGTGGGGGGAGGGAGGGGGGGGGGGGGGGGGGGGGGGGGGGGGGGGGGGGGGGGGGGGGGGGGGGGGGGGGGAGGGAGGGAAGCATCAACTTGCAGCTCTTACCTACCCAGGCATTAATGAGTTACCTTCTTCATGTGTCACCCTGGTGAACCAGGATGATGCTCCAACCAACTGAGCTACCTGGCCAGGACCCTTTTTTCTTCATTTTCTACCCAAATACCTTAAATAAATAATTTAACCTTATAGAATACAAGGGGACCCCTCTCACTTGCCTTTAATGCAAGAAAAGGTTCACAAAACTAAAACAAAACTGACTGACCAAACAACAACCCAGACCCACACTACCGAAGCCAGCAAGTTTCAGTCTGTAGTGCCAACTCTGAAAATCTGTGTCAGACGATCAGATCTGCTATTATATATGGACAGTCACAGAGAACAGCTAATGAGATAAATTACAGGATTTTAAATTACAACAGGTAGACAGGAAAGGAAAATAAATTATAGCACATTTCCTTACAAGAGTTTTAGCCACAGGCATCGCTATCACGGGTAAATCAGGAGAATCCATTTTAGAGCTGAGGCTGCCACAAGTTTGTGCTTGGCCACGAACGGCTTTGTACACAGTAACCTACAATCTAATTAACTTGGAAATTAATTATTCATTCTCAACTGTATTTCTTTTTTAGGAACAGCTCAATAAATTGCCTAACTTCTTTCCTGCCATAAAAATGTCTTTGCCTTTGGACTCCTTGAATAGCATAGCACAGGTAACGTGATTTTAGAACCATTCCACAGAAGAGTAAGTTGGTACTATACATAATTAATATTTTACTTGATTTTTAGTGGCATCATTATTTAACTTTATATTATTAAGGCAATTTTTTCAATGGTTGCAATGGACCTTCAAATGAAAAAAAAAAGAATCAGTAATTTATTTAAAATGCTGAGACACTGTACGGATATTCTGCCCCGAAGGAAACTAAGCCAAGCCCCTCTCTCATCCCCAAACCCAGGTAGTAAAATACAAGACCCACAACACCTTTGTGTCACAGCTGATGAGATCTTTCCCAAGGGTTAAGGCCACTGAGGCCTTACTACGTTCTGGGCGTAGTAAAGATAAAAAAATGAAGAAAACATAGTCTTTCACTTTAGGAAAATAAAACAAGTGGACAGAAAAGTGTAATACATGCCAGAGGCATTCAGGAGTCTGAAGGTTCATGGAGAAGAAGGGCCGAAGGTGCTGGGCAGGTTTACAAAGGAGTGTGGCTGGCCTGGCAGGAAGGAGGGTGGCTTCTCCCTAGCTGAGACAGCAGGACAGGACTCCCTGTGGAGGGAGCAGAAGGCGGCCAGGAAGGGCGCCTTGAGTCAGAGGGAACAGCAGACAATGCTGCAGGCACTTGTGTGCTTCAGCATGACAGTTCACAAATATCCTGATGAACGCAAAAGCCTTGTTCCCTCAGAAAGAGCTGAAAATTCCCATCTTCTCCTACTCGTCTTCCGTTTAGGCAATAGGTAGAAAGCTGGAATGAGACCTGATGAGAAGGGCACCTGGCCTATTGGTTCAAGCGACCAACAGGAAGAACCATAAAAATCATATGCTGACAACCGTCCATCCATCGGTCCACTGGATGAGTGCTTACTGACGAACACCTACTATGTTCCAGGCAACGCAATAGCAGAAGGGTCAAACGGTAAACAAGGTTAACTCTCCTGCAGTCCCAAATCCGCAGGGACTCCGGGACCTACGGGTATTCTGCCATATACCTTGGCCTCACGCTAATGGCCTCAACTCAATACCTTAGCTCTTCCCTGGTTTGTTTGCTTCATCACTTCAAACTACCTCACTTCTAAATCAGGAATAGGGATTTGAATTTCTTATCCAACTGCAAATTCCCATGCTGCTTTCATCACTTCTTCTTGAACACACTTTATCGTGATTTCACACTTCCCAGTCTCAGATCATAAAGCATCCATCTATACACCCACCCACCCAGATAGCACAACATCCCCCACAGCCCCTCCATCTTCTTCTTCGCCTTTCTGCTGCATGAATCGTCCCAATCCCTAACTGCAGCCAATCCGTACCACTTCTGCCTCCAGGGGCTGTAGAGAAGGCATGAAAGCACTGACTCACTTTAAAGCCTCACCCTCTCAAGCCTGGGCTGGGACTTAATTTCAGCTTATTGTCTTCAATGGTTCCTGAGTCATACTCCTGTACGTTAACTAGAGCTTAGTGCCAGTCACACAGCGGCCCCTTAAAATGTGTCTGCCAGGTACTCGAGCGAACAAGTTATGTTTATTTGCCCACAGAGGATACTGCATTGTCAAAAGACACGTTTAAATCCTTAACTCAACAGCAAAACACCAAATAATCCAACAAAAAATTGGCAAGGGTCTCAAAGAGACATCTCTCCAAAGAAGCAAAAATGACCAGTAAGCAGATGAAAAGGCCTATCTTTTTTTGGGCATCTTTTGATGTTCAACATAATCATCAGGGAAATACAAATCAAAACCTCACACCCATAAGGATGGCTACTATAAAAAAACGCAGAGCCCTGGCGGTGGCACAGCTAGCTGGGTGCTGTCCTGCAAAGCCAGAGACTGGCAGCTCAGTTTCTGGGCAGGGCACGTGCCTGGGTTGTGGGTCTCATCCCCAGTTGGGGTGCTTAGGAGAGGGAACCTTCTCCCTCACATCAATGTTTCTTTCTCTCCCTCTCTTCCCCCATCTCTAGAATCAATAAAAGGAAAAGATATACAAAAACACAGAAAACAACAAGTGTTGGTGAGGATGTAAAGTACAACTTGGGCACTGCTACTGGGAATGTAAAAATGGTGCAGCTGCCATGGAAAACGGTATGGCGATTTCTCAAAACATTAGAACTAGAGCTACCATATGATGCAGAAAGTCTACTGGGCATTTATCCGAAAGAACCTGAAGCAGTGTTTTAAAGACATATTTGTATACCCCTACTCACAGCAGTATCATCTCTAACAGCCAAGAGGTGGAAGAAACCCTTCATATACATATATAAATAAAGTGGCATATTGCTTCAGCCTTAAAAAGGTGGGAGATTCTGACATACGCTGTAACGTGGGCGGGCCTCGAGGACACTATGCTCAGGGAAATAAGGCAGTCACAGAAAGGCAGACTGCGTGGTTCCAGGTACGTGAGGTATGTGGAGTAGTCAAACCCACAGGAACAGAATGGCATCAAGTTTCGGTTTTACAAGGTAAAAAAGTTCAAGATTGGCTACACCACAGTGCAATACACTTAACACGACTAAACTGTACACTTAAAAAATGGTTAAGATAGTAAATTTTATGTGATGTATATTTTACTGTAACTTTAAATAAAGATATATTTAAATAATTAATGCCTGCATCCAATTACAAAATATCCCTACCTGGTATACCTGCCTCTCTGATGAGCTGGGTAAGGTTGGAACATAGGTCCCTTGTTTATTATCATCCCCATCAACTGTCAACTCACTTGCAGCTCACTCTCCAGTACACTCCACTGAGAATTCGCTATAACTGACCTAGACAAGAAATGAGCTGGTCTGAAGATTCTGGAACATAAAAACAAACAGAAAAGGGCCCACCTGCGCATGCTTTCTTAAAGACCTTTAAGCTTTTAAATGCAGTTAACAATAACTTAGTTGAAATACAGAAGTATTTTACTGTCATAACAAGCATAAAATCAGAATGAATGAATGAAGATTCAGCTTTTACTTCTGCATGTTTCTGATTTCTATTTCAGACTGATGATAAACACCATTTCACTCTGCTTACTGTCCACTCATTTGACTCAACAATGAAAGAAAATATTTTGGTTAAAAGGCAAAAATGTCTTTCTTCCTATTTTTCCTGTTCCATACCCCATAATTTAGTTAAAATCAACAAAGGATTAAAATCTGTCAGAGACAATTACAGTGAGTATAACCACCTCGTGAGTATTTAAGGGAGACTGCGGGCACACCAACACAGGGCCTCACAGTGCAAGCCCTACACACATCCTTACTTGCACAAGAGTGTCCAGTGTGAAGATGTGCTCCCCACGAACATTGTAGAACTTGACCATGGCGCTCTTCAGGAGAGGGCCGTTGGGAAGGTCACCAAGCTGGGTTTGCCACTCCATACCAGCGACTGCCAGGAGGTCTCCCTGCGTGCACCACTGGGCCACCACCTCTGCAAGCACAAAGAAGAAATGGTTGGCCTGAAGGCTTGACCCTCTCTGAACATTTACTCAGGTAGTTAAAAACAGAGGTGCTGAGTAAGTGTGATGGTGGTTCTCCCCTTTTCTCTCTAGAAGACATGAGCTACCCATTTCTCTGAAGACAACAGAGACTCTGGGAAGAACAGATGTTTATTACTCAGATAGGAACTGCAGTTCCCCCAAAACATAACTAAGTCAGGCAAAGATCATATATGACAAAGCTGGCATGTCAACTATCTCTAAGCCAGTATTTCCAAAATAGGACTTGCAGAAGTCTGGGAGAGCAGGGAAGATAATAAAACCTGCGACAGTACGTCCTAAGTGTTCTGCCCACTGCTGTGCCCCCTACTCCCAGAGATGCCTCGAAGACATTAAAAACGCCAGAAGTAGAAAGTAAATCCAGAGCAAAGCCTAATTTTGTACTCATTTGATTTCTGTGCACCAGTGGGAAGATAATGTGGAGGAAAAGGGTATATCTGCTCTGAAGGCCTTGACTCTTACTCAACAGTTGATGATGTTGCGTGGGGCTTAGGAAAAGACGAATACTTCTGCTGGGTGGTAGTGGGTCAGAGAAATGTCCACACTGGGGATGTGATGCCCTCCTCCACCTTTCAGTGCCTGCAACAAATGGCTCTTAAATGGTTTGCCTAATCGCAATGGGAGCCAGTTACTTATTCCCGCTGGTAAAACAAGCTGTTAGTACTGTAAGATTTACAGTGTAGTTTCTCTTCCTCAACACCCTAAGACCGCATGCAGCTTACACAGAGTCCCCAAAGTCTGGAACGCAGGGGCCCATTCTGCAGAGAGTCTGGACAGGGACGTCCATGACAGCTGGGTCTAGAATTCAACAGCTCCTGGGCTCTAACAGGTCACACATGATCATGGCATCTCCCCTGTTCACGTGTCCCACTGGTGCTGATAAGAACACCAACCATTCAGAGGTTACCGAGGCCCTTAACTTTCCTTGGAGACTGGACAGTAACCCTGGGACGAGACAACTCTGCCGACCCAGGGAGGCCAGAGCTTGCTTGTTGAGTCAGCCACAGACAGAAATTAGAGACAGAGGTAGCAGAGGTCTGGGGGAAGTAGCTGTAACAGGCACCAAATGAAAAACTCTACAACTTCAGAGAGTGAAAACACCAATAAAAGGAATTTTATCCCGCTTTTTCTTATAAAAGGATATGAACAAGGTTGGGTACAAACCAGGAAATGAAAAACAACTCAAAAGAATAAAATACATAACATGGAACAGATTTTAAAAAGACGACGGGGAAGCGAGAGGGCTTGTGTACATGCTCAAGTGCGCCCCCGAAGCCTAGAGGCCTGGGCCACTCCGGCGGAGAGCCTCATCCTGAGGACGAAGCTGAAATGACCTCCTCGGGATGGTACCTCTGGAAGCACGAGTAAGTCCAAAGGAGGAGCCTGACAAAAAGAATGGAGCCTGCCGTTGTTCAGGGTGGAAACGCCACCGCAATGCTGCGGAAACAAAGACAGACGCACTGACTTCCCAAGGCTCCTCAGTTGACCCATTCTGGTTAGTGGGTGAGTGAATACCTGAACCATTCTTCTTTTAAAATTCAATTTAATAAGATCTTTGCATTTTGCCCTTTCCCAACAGAAAAGTGACCCGAGGCCCCCCACGTCAACCCAGACACACGATCACATTCAGAGGCTGCTCAAAGAAGAGCCCCAAGCATTCGCAGGTGGTTCTATCAGGCGGGGCCATCGGCGTTGAGAATGAGCCCAAGCCTTTACAAGCAAACGCTCAGGGACTTCTTTGACACAGTAGAGAACAGACTAAATAAATTCAACGGAGTCGCTGTGGTCGAGGTGCTAAATTATTCAACAAAGTAGGCTGAGACGTAAGGAAACGATTCTATTGCTGTTTTAACAAGCCTGGGAACTTAACCTTCTGGGCTGTCTGGTCCTGCATCGATGGCTGGATGCCCCTCGGGCCACTGTGCATCAATGCCTGAACACACACCACACCCTCGGATGACCATCTGAATGACCTCGAGAGGAAACTGTTCGTTCCACTGTCCAGACCACCGTGCATCTGAAAATTAACACGTTGGGCCAGTGCAGGGGTTAAGAATGCAGGACCGGTTCTTTTCAAGAACATACTTTTTACTATAAGAACCCTTAGCTTTCCTTTCTCTGTTTGAACAATCTAGGTATCACCCAGCTGTGTTTCTAACTTACAGACCCTGGACCCTTGAATAAATCTAGCATTTACTTCTAGGCAAAGCCTCCTGACCCTTTCATTTGACAGAGTTATAAAGTCATCCTGAGACAGTTACAGTCTACAAAGGCAAGCCAGTCTTTTGAAAGGAATGAGTTCCACAATAATCAGGCCATTCTTGTTCTAACACTTGTACTAGTAATGACATCAAGGGGCACAGCAGGGTTTGGGCCCTCTGACAGCATGAACCAGTCCTGACACACACGACAGGGACGCCAGTCATTGGGGAAGTAGGTTCCCTCGTAACACCCTGATGTGAAGAATTCATGAGCAGGGCTAAGAAAGAAAAACCTTCGGTTGTTGAATTTCGACCAGGGGTACAGGAGTACTCTCAGGGGCTGAATTCCTAGCCCTGGAGTTTTAACTGGAGAAGAATGAAAGAAAAATAGAATATTCATTCAATTTCTAGATGTCACTATAATGAGGAAGAGGCAAGGACACAGAAGTCCGGGTGTGGTCAGGACAAAACATTTGTTGTACCAGAAATTTTGGTAAGCTATACCTGACTTACTTTAGAAAACAGTCCCTGATATCTTTGCCCAATGTCTCAGCAATAATTTCATTTCTTAAATCTCCAAAAAATTTTTTAAATATGACTTAGAAGGAATGAACTAATGCTTTATCCAGGAGCCTCTTTTCACTATTCTTTAGCATAATCTCTAGGCATGTGGCAATCTGAGGCACAAAAGAGGCCGCTGCTCCTGCAACACTGAGGTTTCTTGATTATGAGGTGTGTGTGGAATCTTGTCTCTTAAACATTTTACACAAAGAAAATCAGCAAAACTACACTACTCCATTGTACTTTGGCCAGACAATCTTACGAATCTCTTTTTGGTAAAAGCCTGGAAGGTCAAAATGATATATGCAGCCAGCGATGAGAAACTTCAGTTCTTCCGTGGTAACAAAGAGCCCCACATGGTACCACTGCTGGGTGGAAAGGAGGCAGCCAGGCTTTGGTGGGTAAAGAACTGCGTTTCTTCCAGACGCCACATGTATTGGAGCTGCCGGCTGGGAGCTGGAGGTTCACTCAGGTCTTCCCCCCTTAAACATCCATGTTAATGATTCACCTTTTTGTTAGTCATTAGATGTGTGTGCACATGTGCACATGTATGTCTGCGTACAAAGGAAAAGAGAACAAAGTAGTGACACGTGTGATGGTAACAGAGCGGGTAAAGTGTTTTCTTTAATAAGAGTGCTGTTAGTGAGCACAGTAAGGACTGGGAAAAAAATGTCTGTTGACGAAGACAACCAGAGAAACCTTATGAGCCAACACCATGCGAACAGGCAGCTGCACTGACCCAAACCTCTGAACCTCAAACTCAGTGCTCAATAAAATGATAAAAAGGAAATTCTGCAAAACAAAGAAACAAAGTCTAGAGTTTGAATTCCTTTATAAGGGAAAGTGGGTGAAGAGACATGCTTTTGAAAGCTTGCTTTACTAACAGAGACACAGTTTCCATCAGAGAATTTCTGAACTCTTGAAGAAATTATTTTTCTTCGAAGGATACCAGAATGTGCCACCCAAAACATGCCTCATTGGCATAAGGATTATTTTGACAATAAGCAGATACAAGACAAGCTCTCTGCCTTTCCTGATTTGCCTAAAAGCAAGACCTAAGTTTGTAAATGTGTGTGACCTGCCACCAGGAAGGACATAAATTAATACCTGGAGACTGACTTAAGCCCTTATCAACCTGGAAAAGGCACCAGAAAAACAAACTGTATGAACTAGCCCTTATCTTGCATTAGTTCCCACCATTTGCTGCCCTGTTCTGACCATCCTGTGAGTTACTCATCTCTGAGTGCTTCCCTGAGTTGAGCACAATGCCCAAGTCAAACACTTTGTTTATCTCTTGTCCGCCTGTTTGCTGGTCTACTTTACAGGGTCCCAGTTGCAGAACCTCAGATGGGTAGAAGGAAAAGTTTTTCCTCTCCTACATCTAGAAAGAGTAAAAGTAAAAAACAAAACAAAAAAAACAAAAACACAACAAATAAGGTAAACCAACCTATAGTTCATTGTATGATAAAAAGTCCTCAAATTTAGGATTCTCAGATTTTTCATTTAGGCACAGCTTGCTCAGGGAACATCTGTAAAGCAAAATCATCCCTCACCCCCCATTCACATGGAATAGAGGGGTCTGGCCAGATATTGGGGGGGGGGCGCCAGAAAGCCAATCCTTCCCCTCCTTGCCACCCCTAGCCAGAAGGGAGGGAGTTACAGGAATTGCCAAATGCAGCCTGGGACTGAAAGGACCTGGGGTTTGAGGGGCTTCGGTGCCTTGATGTAACAGGATACAGCCAGGGGGACCTTAAAAAGGGATTTGCAATGGGATCCAGGACTCAGAGTGTCCAGGAAATACCAAAAAAATACACACACACACACACACACACACACACACATACATACATACATACATGATGTCCTCACCCCCACAAGTCTGAGCACATGGAGCAGGGCCACTGAGAGCTGTTTTGCAGCTAACCTCTGGCATGGTCATTTATCATATCTATAACTTTTAACCAGTTTCACGGATATGTTAAATAGCTGTGGGCCATGCTTTGAGCCAGGGAGATGGGAGAGACTTCCACCCAGGATGTAACTGGGAGGCAACTCCCCAGCAGTTATAATGCCTGCATGAGAGCTTGGAGTTGGCTGGGACCATGCAGCTTTGGGGCTCCCTTTGCCACATAGCTTAGGAAGCTGAAAAGCAAGATGTAGCAGTGATACACAGCTCTCTCTCAGCAGTTCAGACTCTTGCTGGTGGGCCAGGAGCAGGGGCCACAAGGGTTTGGATTAAGAACTGGAGATCGAGGCAGCGACACAGCTGATCACAGCTGATGGTGGCTGGGTATCCTGGCAGGCCTGCCAGCTGAGCATGGATTATTGGGAAGAACTGGGGGCCACCTGAGCCACGGACTTCTCTTCCTTTTCCTGAGATACAGTACCCCAGACTGGGCCAAGGGGGGAAGGAAGGACTGTATGTATGCTGGGATCTTAATGAAGACATTATTACTCTAAGTCTGTATAACCTTTGAAAAAATAATTCCTTTCCTTTTCACCAATCTCTGGCGTTGAGAGATGTCATTCCCTGGTGGTGGGCAAGTGAACCTAGTACAGGAGGACCCTGGGAGAAGAAGGAGGGGTCCATTCAGTAACAGCATATTATGTCCCCACCACGGGTCTGGGGCAACTGTAAATAAAGCCCACCTGGCTGTGCAGCCCCGTGTGCCCCGCAGCAGCAACTGAGCGGTCCCGTGACACAGGTTGCACAGAGCCTCCATGGGCAGCGCGGCCAGATGCCCCACCGGGCCAAGATGCTTGCGCTTCTATGTGCAGCTGTGAGAACTCCTGCCCCCTTTGGAAAATGGCAGCCAAAAGAGGGGCGAAGACTCTGTGGGGCTGACAAACATAGCAGACACTGGCCCTCACTGGTTGGTATTTGGACACTCCCACAGTGTGCAGGATTTGGTGGGAAATATTTAAACAGGTGGGTGTGCAGGAGCTCACTCTCTTCCTCGTCCCTGGTTAGGGTTGGGCATGGAATGTTCATGGACCCCATGGGCACACAGATGCATGGGCTGGGAAAGTTCTTAGGCACCAGGGGTGCAAGCAGCTTTGCACACTGGGGCCCAGTGGACTGAGCCCGTCATGACCAGCTGCAGTGACCAGGCAGGGTGCCCTGGTCCCAGGAGAGAGAGAGAAGCTAAGAGAGGTGATGGTGATGCTGGAACCCATAGGTGTGCACCCCAGAGCGGGAGAACCTGGAAGCTGGAGAAATGGACACCCATTTGTGCAGCCACCTGGGGCTACAAAAAGGACAGATAATCCTGATGGGGAACTTCTGGGCATGGGTTTGGATTTCTGTCTTTCTGGGAACAAGGGAATTTCTGTGTCTTGAGGAAGATGTTGGCTTGGAGCATAGATGCTCCCAGCCATGCTCCCTGTTCAACTGGGTACCCTATTAATAAAAACCTTTTTCCTTCTCCACCAATCCTTGTGCTATGCTTGTACACGGTGACAGGTGGCTAGACCCCAGGCTGCTCATACACACACACACACTACACACACACACTACACACACACACACACACACACACACACACCCCATGAAGGTGGAGTTTGATAGGTGGCAAGGAAAAGCGGCTGGTCATGGGGACCATGAGCTATGGAGCATTCTAAGTTCCTTTGCACATGACATAATTATGGTGTTGGTGATAAATTAAAGAATATTGTTAAGTACCTTTCTTCACTGAGAGTTCTCTGATTCTTTGAGACAGTAACAGAGAAAGACTAAGTGGATATAGGACAGGCATTAGAGTAAAACTGGAGTCAAAAAATTTCACATTTGTGAGGGCTACTTTGGGTCATCTTCCTAAATCACATGTGTTCCTGATCCTTTGCTTCAAATTTGATGGGAATGTGTTAAAAATGCTCCAATATAATCTAGTCTGATAAACAGAGAAAAAAATAATACATTCAAGGAATAAAAAATAAAGTTTTCATATGTAGGCAAGTTAGTAAAAAAATCAGAAGAATTCGCCCTATAAAGAATAAAAAGGAAATTAAGTGGTAACTGTGTTCTTTTTAGCCCCGATCAGATATTTAGTAGAGAACAAAGTCCAGGATTTCAGACTAGACGCTGGTTCTGATTAAATGAATAAACTTAGTTAAAAGTTTTGAAAATAGAATTTTGAAGGAAAAAAATAGAGCTTAAATTACTAAATATATAGGAGAATTTAATTTATAATGACCATCCCTGTATTTGAGTTCCATAAAATACAGAAAAATTCAGAAAAAGCCCAAGAAATTTGAGCTCACCATCATCACACACAAAAAATACTCAGCTCCTAACAGCTCATTTGTGGTATAAAGAAAGACTTCTTACCTGGTTCATGCTCCTAAGGAGTCTACAGGCTAAACAAACTGTATACTTATAGTTTTGAAACAGCAAAATGGGATACCCACAAATGGAGTATAACTTGCTTCTACAAATATTCTCTAGTTTAAAAACACAATTACTAAGTAGTTAGGGGCAGGGGGTTGTGCAGGCAACTAAGATGCACTGCAGCCAATCAACGGTTAGGTATATGGACTTAATTTTCTATTTCCCTGTGATTCCTGAACAACTCGGCCACGATGCAGCGGCACACAGACATAACTCTGGTCTGACAGCCAGTTCCGAATGACAGTAGCAAGTTAAACTGAATGTTCTGGTTTGCCCCCACCTCCCCCTCAGATTATAGTCGATCCCTAGAACATCAAGGACTAAAGTAGGCCCTGGGATTTCTATTTACATTACACCATTCAACCCTAAAAAGAGAATTATTTATCAAAAAAAAAAAAAAAAAAAAAAAAAAAAAAAAAAAAAAAAAAAAAAAAAAAAAAAAAAAAAACCCTCACCAAGGCCACACAACTGGTAGTATTCTCAAACTGGAAAATTCAGACCACTCTAAATGCCTGTGGACACCGCTTTTCTCTTGAGGTCACAGCATTCCACAAGGGCTGTCAGGAAGGTGTCAGCATTTGACTGCTGACCTTCGTATCACTGCTGCAGTGGGGTAACTGTGAACTTCTGTAAGTCTGCCAAGGTAACTTTACTGCACAACATCAGTCCCTTAATAAGCCTTCAAATTACAAGGGCTTCGGTGGAAATGTGTCTTGTGCACCGTCTACTGTCTCAGCAACAGCAGGTGCTGCTGTCCAATACTCTGCAGACACAGGGTCACCCAGAGGCCAACACACCACGCACCAGGGAGGGGACCACTCTTGTTATAGTGGGAGAAGAGGGGGTAAGACAGAGACTGATGGTCAGACCCCTGCTCTAGGCAAGACTAGGGAGTGACTTGCCAGACAGAGGAGTGCAAGGAAAGGGCCTTTACCAACAGACTGCGTTGGGTCAGAAAGAGGTCAATGCAAGGGACAAGAATCAGTAAGCACTGGGTGTGCGGCGCCCAGCCTGGAAGGCTGATCCTGGGGACTGGGGTCATAAGCAGCCTCTGTACCTTTCAGTCCTGAGTGAATGATAGTAGGAGACAAGTCATCATAGTTGTTCATTAAGCTGATGTCCCCCGAGGTGAAGCTGACAGTGAGCAGAGGTTTGATGTTCTGCACCGGGACTGGATACGCTGCTGGACCATCTGTGGGTACGAAAGTACTGAGTAAAAAAGAGATAATAAGCACACAACCAAAATCCAGGGCCATGAAGCTGCAGTCTTTGGAGGGTCTTGAAACCCGCCTGACAGTGCAGATCGGACACTGGACTGGGATGCTACCAAATAAAGCGCCACTGTACACCACTTCCAACTTCACGGCCCACGGAGGATGCGTGGTGGTGAAATGCGTGAAAAGTGTTATTAGCTTGGGTGCTAATGTGTTGTATGTCTCTCATGATAGGTAAATGTAACATCTGAATGTCCTATAACATAGAGTGGGGCTCAAGTATGTTTACAGTTGTTCATATGAAAAATTACACATCAATTAATAAATAATACAAGAATGAACTAGGTTTCGTAAACATACTTTTAGGTTTAGACTGTAAACTAACTTTTGTCCCAACTTGTAGGAGAATGGTGGGGAGAGGGATGAAAATGTTTTATAATCCTGGTCCCAGTGGGGCAGGTGCTGATGAGGGGTGACTTTTAAAGACTTCCCCAAACCAGCCCTTCATGGGACCAACCTGACTCACAGTCACGGGAGAGGGCGAGCATCGTCCAGCGTGCGCCTGAGACCATGAAGGGCACCAAGCGTGCAGCGTGAGCACAGCTGTCCAGGCTGAGCGCAAGCCCTGCAGCAGTGTAACCACTTCTAACGGGGCAGCTGTCCCTTCCACTATTCACAACACAATTTCGTTTTGTAAAAAACAAAAACAAAAACAAAAAAGAGGTGGTGCAGGGAAGGGGATGCTGAGGAAGAGCCAGGCCCTGGGCAGGCCAGTTCCAAGTGCTGACACTGGCTGGTGACAGCCACACCAACAGTGAGCCTTTCACTGGGTCTGTCGCACATTTACAGGTAAAACACTGCATGGGGTAAAAGAGGCTATAGTCCAAAACCATCTCCACCAAGTCTGAAACAATCTTCCATTACTGGTCTAAATGTGTAAAAACTCAGATGCCAACTAATCTGGTTTAATGTCGCTGTGGGGCTTGGGGGGAGGTGGAGGTGAGGAGGTGAGGAGGTGAGGGGGTGGGGGGGTGGGTTCTTCTGAACTAAGAGAGGGCAGAGCTCCTGCCCGAAGTAAAGACAGGGGCACGGGTATCCGTCCAGTGTGCTGGCCTTCATTATGGGCAGAAGTAACAATCCTTTTCTCACACACTAAAGCTGCAGGCTTTAACGGCGTCAGGGATGTGGGACCCCGCATTCCAAGTCATCATGATAACACAGCATGTCTCATCTCCAGCTCTCTTTATTCTCACCACTCCCCAGGGACACAGAAAAGGCCATAAAGTCTCATTTTCTAGCCAGCAAAACCTAAGCCAATGGCACTTCATCATCTTGACCAGTGAAGGTGAGAAAGGGGATGGCAGAGAGAAGAGTCAAACCAGGAACAGAGATGAGGCAGACTGGCCTTGCATTTCGCTCACGAGAGCTTCCTAGTAAGTCAGGGCATTGAGCCTGTGGCAGACCTTCCCCTCCTTCCTCCAAATGGGCTTGACGCCCTCGGAGCAGCAAGCTACCTTGGGGAGGGGAGTAGTCGTCGGAATCCGTGTCACTCTCGCTGCTGTCCTCCACCAGGAAGGCAGGGTAGTTCCAAGACATGCTCAGGATGCCGTCAGACTCGTGCAGGAGGACGTGGGCCAGCATCCTGCCGTGGCAGTCCATGACAATCACCTGCCCGTCGGCCGTGCCAAAAAGCACCTGCAAGTGAGGACCAGGACCGCTGATGACCAAGGAGCAAGGGCCTCCTATTCCCGCAAACTTCATCACCTCGACTTGTTTAGAAAGGCAAACTATATTTAGAACTAAAAACACAGACCAGTTAAGTAACTGAAGGGATAAACAAAGCTTTAAGTAGAGAAAATTTAGCGGGCTGTCACCATAAGAATTTTAGTTCTCCCTAACACCGAAATGTGACTAGTAGCACAATAAATACATTCCTTATGTTGTACAGACATTATCAAACAATACTAGCAAAATCCCAGTTTTACTTTTTGTGAGTTTTCTTTTCTTGGGTTGGAGGAGAAGAGTTAAGAGGGTAATACTTATTTATTTTTCTGGAAAATAAAGCAGCAGCAGAGGTTTGTTGTTAAGAATTTTTCAAATTTAGAAGACAAAACTTAGGTGTATGTTTAACCCAAGAGAAAGTACATTTGATTATGTAAGCATGTTATCTAACCATACTGGGAAAAGAAGATGATCCTGAAATGGACTGTCTAACTTTTATTTCACTGTGAATACGAATGGTATTAATGTATTGATAATTAATGTTATAATGTTTTAACAGTATTAATATCTTCATTAAGTGCTGACTTTGTGCTAAGCACTATACTGAAAGTTTTACCTTATCGCCTGTCAAAATAATCCTGAGTCAAGTACCCGCGATGCTGGAACAAAGCTCCCGCGCCTGTGCTGGGGCTGGCCCTGAGGAACGGCCCTCGCGGCCATGCTGAGGGATGGGACAGGCCCAGGGCAGAGCAGCCAGGGCAGAGGAAGCAGGTAGGGGTAACCCCTTCTATCGGAGCAGCTCAAAAGCATCTCCCAGTGGCTGGAAGCTCCCTGAGCAGGGGTACTGGACAGCTGATGTCCCCAAGGGGAATCCTGAGGCTGGGAAGCGGGACCCCCACAGGGAGCATGCTATGACCTTCCATTTTGTGTGGTGGGCCATGCGGTCTGCACCCACTGCCATTAAAACGTTCTGCCTTCTGTGTCTAATGGGATCTCTCTACCCTGAGCAACTCACTGCGATAACCAAGCACACTATTTCCATTTTATAGATGCAGACACGGCCTGCGAGGAGTCACGCTGACAAAGTTAAGTGGTCAAGCCAGGGCTATCTGATTAGAAAGATGAAGTTTTAAGGCTTTTCACATCCTTACCCCTTTTTGCTATTAAAATTGTAACACTAAGGCCCTGGCTGGTGTGGCTCAGAGGATTGAGTGCCAGCCTGCAAACCAAAAGGTCACTGGTTTGATTCCCAGTCAGGGCACATGCCTGGGCTGCAGGCTGGGTCCCCAGTGAGGGTACATGAGAGGCAACCACACATTATTGTTTCTTTCCCTCTCTGTCTCCTTCCTTCCCCTCTCTCTAAAAATAAATAAATAAAATCTTGAAAAAATTAAAAAAAAATAAAATTATAACACTAAGCGTGAGGGCAAAGACTGTTCACAGCTGTTACCTCTGGCATCTTGCTTTGGCTATACAATAGACACTCAATACGTGTTTTTTTTTTTTTTTTAAATGAATTAAAGTCAGTAACAAGCAAAAGGCAAATTTTATCAATATCACACAAATGCTGATGATTAAGACAGATTCACTGAGGGAGCATTATCCATTTCTCCACCTGGAAGGATGTTGGTGTTGAGAATGCAACTACCAAGTCTTCCAGTGCTTTGATAAAGCCTCAGATGCACGGCCTTCTGCCCAAGCACCTGCACTTTCATCTTGTTGGAGCCGTCTCGTATCCCTGGGGGTTGCAGCTTCCCGTAAGTTCGGTGTGGCTGAACAAAGAATGAAGGCACATGCAGGTCTCTGCAGAAATTATGATTCCAGGAAAGAATTTGAGGAGATAAAGAAGGCTGGTATCCTTCAGAGAACAAAATGATCTTGGAATGTCTTTGGGGTGAATTCCATGGAAGTCTGTCGCTGACGTGTGTTCTGAACTATGAAACATGAGTATTTGAGCTAAGGAATAGTTTCTCGTGATAAATAAACTAAGAAATTAAATTAATTGCAAGGGAAGTATATTTCATTTAAGTGGTAATAAGCTCACAGAATTTACAGAACTGTTAAAATAAGTCACTTTCTATCCAATATTCCTTCAAACGTGATCTACATTTTAATGACTGAAAGCTAAAAAAAAAAAAGGCTAAAACTTTCCCCAGGGGAAGTGATGAATTTATTAGCGCATGCAACTTAAAGGAAACACAGACAAAAACAACAGGAACTCTGCTGAAATTCTGGAAAGGCAGACACTGAATGCTGGAAAGCAGTTTTAAATGATGATAAATACAGAATATGACTTCCTATAACTTCAACTGAAATGTACAATTTATATATTCAAATTAAACAGATATGCTGGAACCCCACTGTAAGGAACATGGCATGGGTGACTCACTCATGTGTTCAAGCATGTCCTGAAGAGCAGCTCTGTACCTTGGTGCTGGCTGAAGGGGTCATTTATCATGTATCACTTACAGCTGTTTGTTTAATACTGACAGCTCATTAGCAAACAGTCACTCTTCACACAGACACAGGAAAGGAGTCCCCTGAGCCATCCGTGTTGGTTCCTACAGTGCCCACGTCTTACCGGTGCAACCATCACCCCTCTATCTGTACTGCGTGACTACGTGGTCTCTGACCCCCACACTAGATGGTAAGCTTTTGAGGACCGGACAATGCCTGCCCTGCTCACTGCGATCTCCCTAGGTCCTGTCATGGTAGATGACACATGGCAGTAAGTATTTATGAAGGCAGGGGAAACACCTCTGCACTGAAGCATCTTTTGAATCCCACCCACATTTTTTCATTTTAGAGAAACACATAGCAGACAACAGAACAGACACATAATTCCTGGATAAGGGGCCAGTGACTTAATGAGCTACCAGTGTTCAACATTACAGTAAGGTAACACGGAACAAAAAGCCAGCCCCCCTCTCCAGCTCCCCACCATTAACCAGTTCCAACCACAGCTCTCCTGGGAAGATAATATGCTATAAAATTTGAGAGAAGGAAAAAACCAGCCCTAAAAGTCTACTTGTGAAGCAATGATGGAGGGAGTCACTCTGTTTTGGAATAAGTATGTCACAAATAACTGAAGAATACTAGTACAACCTGAAATCAAATTTTTAAAAATCTCCACTACAACAAGTTCTTCTCATGCCCAATCACTTCTAATGAGTTAACCTTACTTGTACGTGATGTGTATGTGTAATTCAGCCTTTTTAAGGCTGAATGAGTGGATAAACCTCAAGGGCATGATGCTAAATGAAATAATCTACTCACTGAAGGCCAGATATTGCATGATCTCACTTACATGAGGAATCGAAGATGATCAAACCCACAGAAGCAGACAGAAGAGCAGTTGCCCTGGAATGGAGGGAGGGAAACAGGGAGTTGCTGTTTAATGGGTCTAAAGTTTCAGTGACATGAGATGACCGCACTCCGGAGACCTGCTGCTCTGCGTGGCGCCTGCAGTTCCCAGCTTGGTGCTGTGCACGTGACAGTTTGTTAAGAGTGGACTTCATGTTAGGTGTTCTTACCACAATAAAACAATGTAATATATATTAGGGGTCTAAATTTATTTTAAAGTCAGTTTCTAGTGAATTTAGTGTTACAGTTTCTTCATATGCCTTTATTAACACCATTGCATGATAATGGCTCTGGTGTTGATGCAGAACCCCTGTATGTACACCATGTTTGTCCAGATGGCTGAACTCCAAAACCGAGCTTACTAGGGTGGCATTTCTGCTCTGACAACCCTACCCTTGGCACTGAAATACATCCTTGTGTCACACTGGAGGGAGGTGACATGTGTGCTACTACCAGTGACAAACCAAATTTTAGGCAGCCCCTGCTGAATCCTCTTCTTGACTAGGCCTGAACTTTGGCCTAGAAAACTACTGCAATAGATTCTCATCACAAATGATTTCTCTCTCTCTCACACACACACACACTTGAACAAACACTTGCATGGTTCTGTTGACTCAAGGCTGTGTTGCTAGGGGTGACAATTCCAGCCCTGTTAAGTTCTTGCCTGGAAAACCTCAAGGTTGCCAAAAGAATATACTGTTTGTTCCAGACAACACCTGACAATGGGTGCCCGTTTTCCAATCTCTGTGGGAGGGTAGGTCCCTAAGTTTGATAAATATCCGTTAGTAAACCCAGATGGCCTAATCACATTGGGATACCCACCTCCTGCTTTTTGTGAACTTCCACTCTGCTTGCATCCCTTCCTGCCTCCCCATGTCCTACTCCCTAAATCTCCCTTTAAAATGCTCAGTCACCTATGCACAGCTGGAAGTTGAGTTCAGTTCATGTTTTCAACTCTCTTCCTTTTGGAGTAGTTATTCCTGGTTAAAATCTGCCCTTACCTCTAATCAGTGTTGGGTTTTCTTTATTTTTGACACCAGTCACAAGTGCTGCTGGGTCTGCTTCCGTTGCTCTGTACCCTGATAGCTACTGGCTGGTCAGAAGCCTTTTACTCTCCTTAGACCAGAAAATTATTTCCTGTTAGCCCTTTTGTTAAAGAAGTTCATTAGTAGGCACAGGAAGAAATTAGTATTTTCATATATTGAGAAATACATAGTATTTTTTTGTTGATGAACATTTAGGTTGTCCCCACATCTTGGCTATTGTGAATGATACCACAATGAATATAACATGTATGCATCTCTTTAAGGCCCTACTTTCAATTCTATTGGATAAGTACCCACAAGTCGGATTTCTGGGTCATATGTTGGTTCTACTTTTAGTTTTTTGAGGAATCTCCACTCTGTTTTCCATAATGGCTGCAACATTTTACATTTATCCAACAGGGTACAAGGGTTCTAATTTCTCTACTTCCTTACCACTTTTCTTGTTTGTTTGGTTTTTTTTTGTAACAGCCATCCTGACAGGTTTGAGGTGGTATCTGTTTCTGATTTTGACATGTGCTTGCCCAATGATTAGTGATGAGCATCTTTCACATATCTGTTGGTTACCAGCATGTCTCCTTGGGAGAAATGTCTATTCTAATTCTTTGCCCAATTTAATTCTGGTTGTTTGGTGTTTTGTTTTTTAAACTGTGACTATAATCTCTACTTTATTTATTTATCTTAGAGAGAGGGGAAGGAAGGGAGAAAGAGAAGGAGAAAAACATCAATTCGAGAAACACTGATTGGCTGCCCTCTGTAAGCACCCTATCCGGGAACTGAACCCCTAAGCCAGGCATGTGCCCTGACTAGGAATCGAATCAGCAACTTCTTGCCTTGCAGGACGATGCCTAACCAACTGAGCCACGCTGGTCAGAGCTTGTTTTGTTTTTTGATGTTGAACTGAAGGAGCTCCCTACATATTTTGGATATTAAGCGCTTATCAGATATATGGTTTGCTAATATTTTCTCCTATTCCAGAAGTTACCTTTTTACTGTTAATTGTTTTCTATGCTGTACAAAAAAAAATTAGTTTAATGTAGTCCTACTTATCTCATTTTGCTGTTACTACCTAGCTTTTGGTGTCATAGCCAAGAAATCATTGCTAAGACCAATGCCATCAAATTTTCCCCAGTGTTGTTTTCTAGGAGTTTTACAGTGTCAATGTCTTTTTTTATATGACGTAAGAAGACAAGGCTTGTCCCTGGTTGGTGTGGCTCAGTGGACTGAGTGCAGGCCTGCGAACCAAAGGGTCGCTGGTTCCATTCCCAGTCAGGACACATACCTGGGTTACAGGCCAGGTCCCCAGTAGGGGGCAAATGAGAGGCAGTCACACACTGATGTTTCTCTCCTTCTCTTTCTCCCTCCCTATCCCTCTCTCAAAAATAAATAAATAACATCTAAAAAAAAAAAAAAAGACAAGGCTCAAATTTCACTTTCTCCCCATGATCACATATACTTTTCCTAGCACCGTTTGTTGAAGAGACTATCTTTTCCCATTGTGCATCCCTGGTACCCTTGTTGCAGATCTTTTGTCTGTATATGCGTGAGCTTAATTTCATGGTTTTCTATACTATTCTATTGGTCCCTATGTCTGTGCCTATAGCAATATTGTACTGTTTTACTTAGTGCAGCTTTGTATATTTTGAAAGCAGGACATGTGATTCCTCCAACTCTGTTCTTCTTTCTCAAGATTGTGTTGGCTATTCTTTGTCCTTTGTGGTTTCATTTAAATTTTAGGATTTTTTAAATTTATGTAAAAAATGCCATTTGGACTTTATATGTATTGCCTTGAATCTGTGGATCACTTTAAGTAATATGAACATTTCTTTTTTTTTTTTTTTTTAAGTTTTTTTTAACATTTTATTTATTTATCTTTAGAGAGGAAGGGAAGGAGAGAGAGAGGGAGAGAGATATCAATGTGTGGTTGCCTCTTGTGCATCCCTTGTCAGGAACTGGCCTGCAACCCAGGCATGTGCCCTGACTGGGAATTGAACCGTGATCCCTTGGCTCACAGGCCCGCGCTCAATCCACTGAGCTACACCAGTCAGGGCTAATATGAACATTTCAATAATTTAAGTCTTCCACTCCATTAACACACAAGATGTCTTTTCATTTATTTGTGTCTTCTATAATTTTTTTTTAATTATATTTTATTGATTATGCTATTACAGTTGTCCCATTTTCCCCCCTTCATTACCCTCCACCCTGCACACCCCTCCCACCCACATTCCCCCCTTTAGTTCATGCCCATGTGTCATAAGTTCTTTAGCTTCTACATTTCCCACACTACTCTTGCCCTCCGCCTGTCTATTTTCTACCTACCATCTATGC